>PVKA01003710.1:39192-106851 GCA_004027165.1 Ctenomys sociabilis | reverse complement strand
AGATAATTGCTGAAAATTAATGTAAATTGATGTCCCTAACACTGTGAGAATTATATTAGACTAATAAACCAACAGAGACAGAGGCCAGAAAAACACCTATCTATACAATAACCTAATGTGTGACCAAATCATTCTTGCAAAATAGCAAAGAAAGATGATCTCTTCAGTAAATGATAGACAATTGTTTATTTCTATGAAGAAAAAGAGTCCAGAGCTCCATCTCATGCATAAAAATCCATTCAAGATAGATTGCAGAACTGCATGTAAAAGTAGCCTGTAGCAAAGAACTTAAGGAATGGTTTCATGTTCCTCCAATATGCCCAGGTTTCTTAAAATAGCAAAACACTGACCATAAGAGGGAAAAATACTAAGTTAGACTTTATTAAAACTAAGAACTTTTGTTCATCGATACATTCCATTGTTCTTCTAGAAGAAAACAGGTGGGTCTCAGAGAGGTGAGGGAATGGAGGCATAAGAGTTAAGGTATGCTTGGTACATGTGCTAACCCCCCTATGATGCATGTAATAATTATTACTACATATATGTAACAAAAATAATAAACTAATGATTTATAAAAGCCAAACATTCTTAGCCCGTGAAACATAGGAGGTGTGTGAGACTCAAGAGAAGTGAAAGAACACAGCCAAGGTCACACATTTAATAAGTGATTGAACTGAGCTGTGAATCCAACAAGCCTTAGGTACATTATGTGCCCTGACATCCTTGATAAGGCCCCAAACATAAGGATCCCTCCAAGAAAAGAAGCTTTATGTTTTGATTTTAAGTACTCTTGAGTAGGAATGTGTCACAGGTCCACTGGGGGGCCAGGTTGTCAGACAGCCCCAAAGGCAATAGTCACTCTTTAGAGAATCCAACCCTCTGAAGCCCTTAAGGAATAGACTTTTAGAATATTTTTTAATTACTGTGAAAAGTCTGGAGTGGTGACTCAGTGGTAGAGTACATGCCTAGCATTCTTGAGACCAGCACTGAGTGAATGAATGAATGAATGAATGAATGAATGAATGAATGAATGAATGAATGAATGAATGAAATATTTTTATAGTCTTGCAATAGGATTTCCTAGAAGATACAACAGACTAAAGTCTAATTTATTTCATTGTTTTTTTTTATCAAAATTAAAAGCCTGTGCCTTCCTAAAGACTTCATCAAGAAGATAAAAAGGCAAACTCTACTTGAAAAAAATATGTTTATTTCTGACAAAAGCAGTCAGTTCAGAATATATAAAGAATCCCTATAAGTGGTTTTAAAAAAATTGCACTTTAAAAAATATGTCCCACCCTTGAAAGACAATTCTGAAAGGAAGATAAATGGTCAGTAAGCTCATGAAGTTCAAGGGCTGGCCAGGTAACTCAGCAGATTAAAGCATCTGCAAGCAGGCACAGGGGTTGGGGGATTGATTCCCCAGCCTGCCATGCCAGCCCTGCCCCCGGGGCGTGCAGAGATGGCAATTGAGACTGGTTGTGGCGCGAGCCTGTAGTCCTAGCTCTTGGGGAGGCTATAAACAGGCAGATCACTACAAGTCCAATCTAGTAGTGAGCCCCTGAACACCCCGTAGACCCTTCCCTAAAATACAAAAAAAGGAAGTTCAACATCATTTGTCATCAGGAAAATACAGAGCCATGTCATTCCTACTCAGATAACTAAAATTTTAGAAGACAAATTACACAAAATGTAAAATATTGGGATGCTGAAATTTTTATGGTAGGGGCATTGGAATGCTGGTAGGAATATTACAAAACCCTGTGACTCAGCATTTGAGCTTCTAGAAAAATGGTAAAGGAGTACATATGTACTCTAAAAGATACATACAGTAGGGAAAGGCCATATGAATGCAAGGCATCAACAGGAAGAAGTAGCCACAAGCCATGAATGCAAAATAGTCATTAGAAACTGGAAAAGGTAAGGCACAAACTCCTTTGGAAGAAATACAACACTGCTGATGGCCTGATGTCAGACTTCTGCCCTCAGAATTAAGAATAATTTCTGTTGTCTTTAAGCCATGCACACACATAAAATTCTTAATAACATTCTTTAAAATAACCTCCATCTGATTATTACCCAATTTTCCCCACCAGTAGGTGTAAATAAATTGGGTTGCATTTGTATAGCAAACCACTACACAGCATTAAAGTGATGAACTGAGAGCTGCAGATTAGTATTGAAGCACTTGCCTGAAAAGCAGTGTTTTTGATTCTCCTGTTCCTCAAAAAGTAATAATGATGATGAAAAAGATATATTCAGTTTGCAAATGAAGTTGGAATTAAAAGCATAATTGGAAATAACCTACATAAAGGTAGTTGACTCAACTGTGAGACTGAGGGGCTTGGGTAGGATAAGATTTACTTCATGCTGTGCTGGTCTCTGGAACCTCAAGCATGCAATGCCAGCCACCAAAACCAGACATGGTAGCCCATGCCTGTAATCCCAGCACTGGAGAGGCAGGAACTATAAGCAGTATTAATAACTAAGAATTGGGATCCTAAAGAATCACAGGTCACCTACAATAATAATTCTCAGCCTTCATGAAAGAAAAAATGATGGGGAACTACCTGCTCGGGCCACCTTCCTGTCCCTCTCACGTGCATGAGCTTTCTTTCCCTCAAATATATTCTCATAAAAAAAAAAAAATGATAAATGAAGTTTATTGTAAACGTTTGGGGATACTCCACATAGAGGAGTTCCCCTGTGCAGATTTGTTTTCTTGTCTTATAGAACTGATATTCTTTTGCGGCATCATTTCTTTTTTTTTTTTCCAAAGGAACTTTTTTTGGTCTTATTTTTACTGTTTTCTTTTTTGGTACCGAGAATCGAACTCTGGACTTCACGCTTGCTAGGCAGGCGCTGTGCCACTGAGCTACATCCCCAGCCCTGCAGCATCATTTCTTTGGACATAAATAGCAGTCATCTTCATGTACCCACATCTACCTACACAAGAGATGATAGCATGGTTTATTAAGCTGTTTATTAATGGTTACAGGTACCATAGATGTTCTGTTTTTGATGTTTACAATGATACTGTCAAGGCAAATTAGTGAATTTTATTTTTCCTGCATTGACTCACTTTTTGAAAAAATGTCCTTTTCAGTGTGTTGTTGGATTGCTTTTCACGAAGAGGAGCACTGCCTGTAGTTACAAGGTTGTATACAATGTCTTACATTTTGAAAACCCTAATGGCCAGAGGACTGACTACATTGGGAGCTAGAATGGAATACTTTCGTGTATGGAAAGTATAAATACAATATAAATTATGTTTAAGGAAATGCAATAAAATCCAGGGCCAGTGAGATAGCTCGGTGGACTGAGCACTTGCTTAGGCAAGCACAGGGACCAGGGTTCGATCCTTGGGACCACATGCTGTGCCAGACCCACCCCCAGGCACACTGAGCTGGCAAAGGAGTCCAGGCATGGTGGCACACACCTGTAATCCCAGCACTAGAGAGGCTACAAACAGGGTCACTATGAGTCTTAAGTTGCATAGTGAGACCTTGCACAAAATAAAATAAAATAAAATCCAAAGTTCACAAGGTGTAAAGACAGAAAAACTGGGAGAAAGTGAAAATTAGTAATGTTCTTGGAGAAAAAAATTATTAAAAGATTTACATGATTTTAAAACATGGCATCAAAAGTCAGAAGTCATAATGCTAGTGATCATTTTAATATAAATTGTAAATCATTAGTCTAGTAATATACTTAAAAGTGGTTTACAATAGCCTGAATATTAAGTTGCCAAGCAGCACATTATAATGGTACTTTTTATGGTCATATTGTGAGAAGTTTAAGAGACCTGGATTACAAACATGTAACTATTTTAAGGGCGGTCCTTGGTCTCTGGGTGTCAGGTGCTTTGTTTGAAAAATGGTTACAATTCACCTTGTTTAAAAATTAAGAGTTAATTCAATTTTTTAAAGTATGCCATGTTGTATCCTGCATGAAAATTCCCCCCAAGTCACCATTATCGCATATTATCACCATTGTCATTATTGGGATATAGTACCCACAATGAGAAATAGCATCATAATTTATAGCTTATAATGTGTTTTCAGAGTGATCTGAAATAACCGTCCCACCAGCATACCTAAATGCCAAGAAACACAGACTCATGTCCCAAGAAATGTTTTTGATTCTCATTGTATTTAATATATTATGTTCTTTTTTATAGGAAGTACTTAAACAACTACAAGGCAGTATTGAAGATGAAGCTATGGCTTCTTCTGGACAGATTGACTTATTAGAGCGTCTTAAAGGTAGAAAGTCTTATTTGCTTGCTATTTCTTCAGTCAAACATTTAACTGGTTTTAAATAAACCATTTCAGGTCTCTTTGCTCATTCTCAACTTCATTGCTCCTTCTGCCCCTCACTAAATGAGACTTCACTATGCTGTGTCATAGGGAAATAATTTGTAGAAGTACTTTACTGTCTTTTTCCATTCCATCTAGGATAGAAATTCTTATCTTTTCACATTTGTAACCTAATGAGAAATCCTTTTTAGCAGAATTTCCTTAAAAATGTCTTTCACATTTGTTGTCTGAAAATCCCAAAGTCAAAACAGGAAAAGTGCTAAATAATAATTGGAAGTAGGCAGAGAAACTACTTTTGGGTTATAAAATATTATTAGAGGATATATAGGAAGGACATTTTGCCTAAGTTTCCTTTAACATGCTTCTTTTTTCTCCTTGACTATAGCTAACTTTGCAGGGAAGTTTAGTTATTCTGATTCTAAATAATCATTTATGGGCCTGAGTTCAATCCCCAGTTCTGCAAAAAAAAAAAATAATAAAATAATAATAATAATAATAATAATAATAATAATAATAATAATTGTTTATGGACTGGGGAGATAACTCAGCAGCATAAGCACCTGCCTGGCAAGCTCAAGGTTGTGAGTTCAATCCCTAGTACCCAAAAAAAATGTTTGTTCATGTGTATTTGTAGCTAAAATATAAACCTAATATTTCTCTTTTAAAACAGTATAATAGGTTTAGAAATGTTTTATATAACATAAAGTAATTGTTTCATAAAAACTTTCATCTGTTTTATGTAGAACTTAATTTAGACAGCAGCAGTTTCCCTGGAGTAAAATTACGGTCAAAAATGTCCCTACGTTCTTATGGAAGCCGGGAAGGATCTGTATCAAGTCGTTCAGGAGAGTGCAGCCCAGTTCCTATGGGGTCATTTCCAAGAAGAGGATTTGTAAATGGAAGCAGAGAAAGTACTGGATATTTAGAAGAACTTGAGAAAGAGAGGTAACTTTTGTTGATTATATAGTAAATATTGACTTGTACATGCCAAGGTTCTTATTTTACAATATAGTTAGAAATTATAGATTAGTAGCAGAGAATAGCTAACACTTAAGAATAATTTGCATTTTAATTACAAAGATAGCACAGTATTTGCTTTTCTTATGTTAAGTCTAAAAATGTAAAGACAGCAGGTTTTTGATATTCAAAGACCTTCTTTATCAGTCCCGGGGAGATAGCTCAGTAGAATAAGCACTTGCCTGGCAAACATAAGGTCCTGAATTCAGTCCCTGGTACCTCAAAAAAAAAAGACCTACTTTATCACTTAAATATTTGAAATATTCTGCACATTAAATAATATATGATCATAGTATCTGTGTCTCATCAAAGTATATAGCTGGTTTTTAATTGAATTTATAGTTTTATCTTTGAATTAAATTTAGCAACTATTAGATTCTATATATGACTTTTGCCATTTCCAAATGACTGCAAATGAAATGTTTCTTAATTTATCAGCTTCCATGTCTTAAAAATAGTACTTGACACGTGGAATGAATCCTGATTTTCACAGGTAGTGTATTCTCTTCCTGAAGTTAAATTACTTCAGCGCAGATATCAGAATATAGGTCATTGTCAAAATTTTTCAGCTCTCATTGCTATTTGTTTCTCAATAAAATTATTTTTTAAAAAATTAATTTTTTTCAAATGTTTTATATCTCCTAAAAGATTCCTTAATTTACAGATGGTACCTTATTATCTTCATATACCTAAAAGTACTATTCGACATTGAAAATGGCAAAATATGTGTTACATATTAGTTCTGTGACCTTGGTCAAGTCATTAAATTTTTGTGTCAAGCTCTTCTATAAAAATAGGGATGTGGTTCAAGCTTGGATAGTTGTGAAAATAGTACTACCATATACGGAAAATGCCCAGCATATATCACAGAGAAAAAAAAGACTGCTCATTACTTTCTCTGTGGTTCTAAGTGTGACCAGCTATAAAAATAGGGATAATGATGTGGACCAGAAGTGATGTTGAGTGTTCTTTCATCTCCTAGCCTTATGGAAGTCTTAATTTCATACCCTCAATCTGACTACCAAAAATATATTCTGAAAACTAAGGAGTGAACTAGGGTCAGTGTTGTTCCATTTCTTTGACCCCTTTGAATCTTGTAAGAAGCAAGAATGTGTAAGCATACCATAGATGTTTCTGGGAACTTCATATTGATAAAGTTCCAATTTTACTAGCAGAGAGAAAGTTTTGGAAAAGGATTAATTTTTGATACGTTTTACTAAAGATACTAGTAAGTCTATTGAGTGCATTATAATAAGAATACTTGTAATAAAAATGTGGGACTGGGGAGATAGCTCAGTACAATAAGCGCTTCCCTGCCAAGTCCAAGGGCCTGAGTTCAATCCCCAGTTCTGTCCAAAAAAAAAAAAAAATGTGTTTTTCTCAAGTATAATTTTCTTCCTCACAAAGTATGGCCCAGCTTTTAATTCAGGCAGTATTGCATACCATAAAAAGTTACTTCTGATGAGAGAGGGATTAACATAATACCTGTCTACTGACTTTAAAAAAATGTTTTTAATTCTTTGACATTACTTATTTCTTATTGTTTTCTACAATTCTTTGGCTTTAAATCCACGAAAAGCTAAATTCAGGGCCGGGGAGATGGCTTGGTGGTCTAAGCTCCTGCATGGCACACTCAAGGACCAGGGTCCCATCACTGGTATCACATGCTGTCCTAGCCCCACACTAAGCCACCAAAACCAGGCATGTTGGTGCACACCTGTAATCCCAGTGCTGGGAAGTCTGAGACAGAAAGATCACTACCAGTCTGAGCTTCATAGCAAGACCCAGTACCAAATAAATAAAAGATTGGGAAAAAGAAAGCTAAGTTCTTTGTTCAGGAGGTTAAATGCAGTTATCTTGACACTCTAAATAATTTTAAGCTAGTCTTCAGACTATTTCTTCCTAAAAGATATTTTAACCCTTTCTAATATTACTAGAGAAAAAATTTTCTTCCTCTCAAAATATGGCCCAGCTTTTAATTCAGGCAGTATTGCATACTATAAAAAGTTACTGTTGATGAGAGAGGTATTGTGTTAACATGGTTTAGTTCAAAGGTTCTCAACCCTGACAAACTGATCATAACATCACTGGGTTTATTTTCAAAAGCATCTTTATAGGACAACCCTCTTTGGACCCCTCCCAATTGGGAGCTGTTTTTCTCCTTATTTCCAATAAACATTCCCCTTACTTTCTCCTTTTTGTTTATGATTTTATAGTTCAACTTTACAAGGCAGTAGCTTAGTTTTCAATTGTACAGTTAACTATTTCAGATTCAGAGATCCCACCAAAACTAATAGGTGTGTAGAGGCCTTTAAGGCTGAAGACCTTAGGAAAACATCTTACCATGCTAATGACCTCCAGATTGTAATTGTTTATGATGTCACTGTCAAATTCCAGTTGGTCATGTAGGTGGAGCCAGTGATAAATGTGCTGGACTCCTTTTACAAGGTACACTGTACCAACCTTCTGAAGAGTGCGCATAACTGCCAACTGCCGATGATTTCGATCACAGCTCAGAAGATTAGCTCTCTGGAGAACATCCTACCTGCTGCTCCCCTACACCAGCCCCTTTCAGCAGAAAGAAGCTCCACAGGTCTTTGCCCATCTTCGTTAATGGCAGTTAAGGATACTACTGGTGGGTGGGGTAATTTAGGAAGCTTATGAGTAGGCAGCTAGCAGGAAAAAGGGCAGGAGGTAGATTCAGGTTGTCAGCTACCCTAATAGGCAGTGAAATTGAGTCTTTGACCCAAAAAAGGAGTTTCTCAGGCAAAATAGAATGCAATACCTCCTTCTATTCAGGACAGAGTTTCAGGGAATATAGAATGTAAAATAACCAGTTTTCTTTTCACATCAGTGTTCTTTAAGTTATGTGTGCTGAAAAGCTGACTTAGAGAGTCTGAGTTCCAGCTGATTATTTTAAATCCATGGAGCCATTGGACAACTTGAGTAAATTCCTGTGCTTTGCTTATGCATAAAATGTTCTAGACCAAGGGGCCATATAGCAGCCCTCTTAGGACTCCTCCCAATTGGAAGTAATTTTTCTTCTTTCAATAAATACTCTCAAATAAATGAATGAATGAATGAATGAATGCTCTCCTAACTTTCAAGTAAGTAAAAAAGTGCCAGTATTCTACCCAACCCTTTCCTATCCCTATTCTTGCTTCCCATGAGATTGCTGCTTCCATAGCTCTAAATAAAATATATTTTTTAGGGGCCCTGGGATATAGCTCAATGCCAAAATCACCTGCCTGGCAAGTGCAAAGTCCCAATCCCCGGTGTCACCCCCCCCAAAAAAAATATAGATATTATATATAGATATATATTTTATATATTACAATTCTTGACTTAACTGTCTTTCAACATGAGTTACCCACCACTTTACTTACTTACTTACTTACTTACTTGGTGTAGGGTCTCACTACACAGCTCTGACTTTATTGCTCCTCTTGTCTCAGCCTCCCCAGCACTGGGATTACAGGTGTGCACAACCACACCCAGTCTCAGTAGCCAGCACAACGTAGGGTATGATCAAACCCTGGTCCTTCGCTTGCCAGACAAGTGCTTAAGCAACTGAGCTATCTCTCCCCAGTGCTACCTGCTGCTCCCCTACACCAGCCCCTCCCCAGTGCTACCCACCTTAAAGATGAAATTTTGTCAATTTTACTTAATTACTCACCTAGTTTTTAATTCTCTACTAGTTTTTTTGGTTGAAAGAATACATATTCATGCACACATAAGCAAATTTTTTGTTTACTGGTTCTTATATTTATAAATTTATATGACATTCTTTTTCTGTTTCTTACTCTAGCCTGTGACTGTTGAAGATGCACTACATAAGATGTGGCAGTTGTGTGTTTACTTTCATATTATTGACACATTACAATTACATGATGCTTTATGTATTTTGAATCCTTGTTTTTTTTTTCTGTAAGCTAACTACAGATATTGAACTCAATTTTTTTAATAGCTCTGTAGTTGATTGCCACAGAACCAAGCAGAATGCCAGAATTGTTTTTTCTGTTAACAGAACATTATACCTTCTGTACTGCTTGAAGAAAGGTGGTCTTGTTTGAGTGTATCTTTCTCCTATAGCTCTGTTTTTTCTAAGCTTTTGAATTCTTTTTCTTTTGTATCGTTGGTAGCAGAAATTTGTACTGTACCATAATACTAGGGTCTTTTAGCAATGTTCTCTTCTCAAAAACAATTTTGTTAGAGCCCATTAACTTTTCTGTTTTGACTTGGACCATTGCTTTTTTAAGCATGGCATAAGCATGGTGGAATTTCTTATCATTATAGTTCCCATGTAATTGTTATACATCCTGTGTCTTTTTTTACTATGTTTAAAGGAAATGAATTGAATCCTTGTATATGGGACAAAATATTTTTCTTTTATACTTGACTTGGGAGTTTGGAAAAATCTGTGCTCAAACATTTTTCTTCATTGTCATGGTTACTGATAAGAAAACGTAATACCAATCTGTTTCTCATTCCTTTGTAGGTGACTTAAGTCATACATTCATTCATATTCTATCTTTCATTGTGTGTGTGTGTGTGTGTGTGTGTGTGTGTGTCTGTCTGTCTGTCTGTCTGTCTGTCTGTCTCATTTGTGGGTGGTAGTGGTGGTGTTATTTTCATTTTGTCTCTTTTTTTTTGTTGTTGTTATTTTTTGTTGTTATTTTCATTTTCTGTGTTGCCCAAGATGAGTGCTAGAATGTGGTTAACTTGGGACTTATATCTAGGTCATATAGCTTTATAACCTTTGTAAAGCTCAGTTTTTCTGTCTGTAGAGTAATATACTCAGAAGTTGTTGTAAGGATTAAATTACAAGTCCTTAACAATCTACCTGGTACATAGGGCATTCAAGAAGTGTTAGCTTTTGTCATGTTACCTGTTAATCCATTTAAGAAATACTTAATGAGTGCCTAATACATGTGTTATATTCTCTTCGATCCCTCAGGTTTAGCTAGAGAACTAAGACATGACATTTACATAAAGAAGCTTTTTCTTTTTTGGTGGTGGTGGCTCAGCCCACCCTGAGGTCGTGGTCAGCACAGCATGTGATGCCAGGGATCGAACCATGGTCCCCTGAGCCTGCCTAAGCTTGCCTAAGCAAGTGCTTTAGCCCACTGAACTATCTCACCAACCCCTACAGATGCTTTTTCAAAAACAGGATCTCGCTGTATAGTCTGGGGTGGCCTTGAACATGCTATTTTGTCCAGGTTAGCATCAGACTTGCCGCCCTTCTACCTCAGCTGTTTGGCTTTGAAGAATCATTTTTTAAAGAGACTGTTAGCAGCAATACAGACTAAATCTTTAATACACTAAATTCTAAAGATACTGTGTACCTACTCTAGGTCTAGCCTTAGCTTTAATTCTGGGCCTTAATAATTATTGTATGAGTTACAAGGTCAACTCCTATCATTTAACAACTTGTTAAGTATTATGACTCAAGGCACTGTAACTTGGCTTCCCCAGAACATTTTAATTTTATATTTAATAACTTGTTTTCAGTATCCCTAACCCTCACCTTCACTCCCCACAACTGATAGACTGTCAACTTAAATATTTGTAATAACATTTCATAAGTCCATTTACTAAAAAATAAAATAATAGCACCACCATCTCTTCCATTTCCTTCCTCAGCTTACATTTGCTAGGTCTTGCAGTCCTTAATTAAGAAAGGCGGAAAAGTAGAATCATCTTATCTTTATGCCAGCTGTGGTACCCAGACATGAACGGGATTTAGGTTTTCTATAATATACATGCTCCTGTTGTCAGAAGAGGGAAAACAGAGGTGGCTTATTAATCTGTGCTGCAGTCTCTATAAACTGGGGCTTCTTTCCGTGCCATATTTTTTTCTTATTGTTGAGGCTTACTTTTAAAATTGCTCATTAGAAGTCAAAGGAAATTTTACCAAGAACAGAATCTTCCATGTATTCACTAAGATTCATTCATTCTTATGCTTCCCAAGCAAATATCAAACAGAACTTTTAAAGTAACAGTAATAGGGGTCAGGGCACATAGGTGAGGAAGGGCAGGACCAGGGAGCCGGGCTCATCGCTGCACTACTTACGCATGAGTCACCTGAGCGCCCGGCTCTTTGGTGAGGTCGCCAGGCCTACTGACTCAAAATCCATGAAAGTGGTGAAACTTTTCAGTGAGCAGCCGATGGCTAAGAAGAAGGAGACCTACGACTGGTACCCAAACCACAACACGTATTTTGTGCTCATGGGCACACTCCAGTTTCTTGGCCTCTACAGAGGTGAACGTCAGGATTTTAAGGATGAACAAAGGCGTCTAAAGAAGCTTCGTGGAAAGGGAAAGCCAAGGAAAGAAGGAAAAAGAGCAGCGAAAAAGAAATAGTGTTAGCCATCAAGACAAAAAACTTCTGCCTCAGTGACTAAGAAGAAAGTGTATTTACTGTCTTTCCACATATTAGAGTCTAGTCTTCCTCAGTAAAGGTTATTTTAAACAAAAATAAATAAATAAATAAATGAAGTAACTGCAATAGTAGAGTGAGGAACATTTCTATGTGACCAAATTCCAGAAGCAATAATAGAAAATATATACATGAAAATCAAAGTTTTCAAGATAGTAAAATCATCATAAACACTTAAAAGACAAATGATAAACTGACAATGTATCTGCAAGTCTGTAACTCACAGATACTGTCATTCCTAATGTAGTTCTTCAAATGTTGGAGAAAATGAAATACAACAGTTCAACAAGTGCTTCTGTTTGCAAACCATTCAGTTTACAAATAAAAGCATTCAGCAAAATTTTGCTTCCCTTTGCAAATTCTCTATCTCTAGGTGCCAATCGTGACCACAGCTGTTTTCCCCACACAAACACAACACAGCTATCTTCCCCAAATCATAAAACAAATTCATAAACTGAAGTATCACTATATAAATGGTTTTTAAACTTGAAAAAGACAAAAGCTTAGCCTCACTCATATTAAAAGAAATCCAATTAGGGCTGAGGAGATGGCTCAGTGGAATAAGTGCTTCCCTGGCAAGTGCAAGAGCCTGAGTTCAATCCTCAGTTGCTCAAAAAAAAAAAGATATATAAAAGAAATCCAATTAAAACTGTAGTGTCTACTAATTTCTAAAACACTAGATATGCTAAAATTAAAAAGTTGGATTAAACAGTTACATTGGTAAAAGTGATAGGACCATTAGTTGGTATATATCTAACAAAGGCAGTCAGTTAAAAATTCATATATAGTACCCTAGAAATTTATCTAGTAAACATGTTTGCCTATGTATGAAATATGAAATGAGATATATATAAAAATTTCAGTGTAGGGCCAGCCAGATAGCTCAGCATATTAAAGCACCTGCTTAAGCAGACGCAGGGACTGGGGTTCCATCCCCGCCATCCTGTGCTGGCCCCACCCCTAGGCACACTGCGTGCTTGAGACTGGGCATGGTGGTGCACTCCTGTAATCCCAGCATTCGGGAGGCAGAGGCAGAAGGATCATAAGTAAGTTCAAGGCTGACCTAGACATATAGTAAGACTCTGTGTCAGAAAGAAAGAAAAGAAATCCAAACTAAGAAGTGTCTCTTAGCTAACTGCCTTATAATACACAGTGACAGTGTACTGTATTTCTCATTCTGGGTACTAAAAAGTAGAAAGCCACATTATGTCCAAAGTAGTAACTTTCTATATTCTAGGATTGTTTTCTAGCACAATAGCTACTTTGTTGAACTCCCTTAGTATACTTATTTTTGTATTGGGTTTGGATTTTTTATATTAGCTTTTACCTTTCATCATATCTTTAGAGTGTAAGTAGAGAATGCCTTTTGTTAAAATGTAAGCATACTAGTAAGGATGAGTACCAATTTATGTAAGTGGGAAAAAATAATATTTTTATATTCATATTATAATTCTAGGTCCTACCTTCAAAAATCCAAATTAATCAGAAATCTTATTTATTAAGATTATTTTTTAATTTAGATAGATAACTACAAAAACAGCTGGTGAGGGCTGCTTTTATTATGCAGTATGTATTAGCATTGTATAAATTTATGTTTCTTTAAAAAAATAGATCATTACTCCTTGCTGATCTTGACAAAGAAGAAAAGGAAAAGGACTGGTATTATGCTCAACTTCAGAATCTCACTAAAAGAATAGATAGTCTTCCTTTAACTGAAAATGTAAGTAATTTGACAGTAAATTTATTTTAGAGTTTAATAATTTGATCCCTCTGTACCCAACTTCACCATGTCAACTGTTTGTATATGTGATGGCACATGGTTACAAAGTTTCTGAAATACATTAATAATCTCAACATTGTATTTAATTGTTGTCCATAAATATTTGACGTATTTCTGTAAAAAAGAAAATAGACTAGTTAAAATATAACTTGCTTTCTTAGCTTACATTTTTCATTTACCAATAGCACTTTTGAAAGAAGATGATGGCTGAAATCATAAGCATAAAAAGAGGGAAGGCTTTCTCCAGAACATATAGTAAACCTGAATAGTGGTTGGTTGGCAGGAATTAGAAGAGGGTTTATGTTCTCACTTTCTCTGAATAGTCATTCAGGATTCTGAGAGCAAGAGTAAGGCTTCCTCTTCCTGTATCCTTAAACCTTTCTTGGAAATTAAGGAAACATAAGTGGTGGAAAATGTTTATTGGAGAATTGTTAGCAGATAAAGATTAGGAATCCCGAAGGATTTTGCAGGGTGGTAATAAGCAAAATTACTACAGCACAATTTTGCTCACCACTAACTTTGATAGAGAATATGTAAAATCCAGTGTGTCTCCATGCAGTAAGTATTAGGAAAAGGCTTTAAGTATATATGACAAATCAAGAACATTTGGTTATATGAAATAGCAGTTGTCAGATAAATTTATCATTATTAAATATTAATCATAGATTTAATAGGATATATAAGGTATTATTATGAACCATTAGCAACATTTAACAAACTTTAACTTATATTTTGTAACTTTAATTATACAAATTTTGGTCTCATATAGAACACTTTTATATGGAAAAATATTTAAAAGACACTGCTTAAAGCATCAGCTCCAACCCATATTGTTGCAACACACTGTGGTCATGTTCAGCATTTTTTTAGTATATGTTAGGAAGTGGATGACAGTGAGTGAAGGGTCAGCTGGGTCAGTGAGCATAAGAAATAACATGCAGACTATTTCATCTGTAATATAGCCCAGTGCGGTTCCATTGTGTAATGGTTAGCACTCTGGGCTCTGTAATACAGCCCAGAATTTGATTATGCATGTTCTGTTTTATATATGTTTGTATATACAATGTTTTTATGTTTCAAAATAAGAAGATAAAAACTAATGTAAAATGGCA
The DNA here is from genome assembly GCA_004027165.1 of Ctenomys sociabilis. Classification (NCBI taxonomy): domain Eukaryota; kingdom Metazoa; phylum Chordata; class Mammalia; order Rodentia; family Ctenomyidae; genus Ctenomys; species Ctenomys sociabilis. The sequence continues at coordinate 92,184 of PVKA01003710.1, read as the reverse complement.
ATGTGGTTTGGAGTTCTTGGTGAGTCAAACATGAAATATGGTTTTTCTATAGACACACAGAACATGAAAAATCTGTACCACTTCTTCATTCCTTCTATTGCCCTTTATAACTTACCTATTTTATCTAATGGTATTTTATTTTTACCCTTTTTATCTTTTTATATCCCTAGTATTATTACAGTGCCTAGATTGTGTGTGTGTGTGTGTGTGTGCCTAGCATTTTAATGAGAAGCCTAATAAGTTTTTGAATGAATTATTACCTACACTGTAAAGTACTTCTTACTTTATCTTTGTTTCACTTTGAGAATTTTATCAAATTCTTACTGACTTTGCTGGTTTATTTTTAATTATCTATATTACTTATAGGCTTTTTCTTAACTTATTTTATTTTACTTTATAAATGGGAAAATTGTCTTTAATCTGTTTTATGTAACAATCCATACTTTACAGTATAATAAAAACTTGAAGATGATGGTTCTTTTTCTTGATTTTTTTAATGTTGTCCATATTAATATTGTAGTTCTTAATAATTAGAAATAATGCATCTTCAGTGAGTAAGAATCACAAGGGAAGTAGAGTTAGGCTCACTGTAACTGGACCTTTTACATATTTTAAATAAAACAGTCCAATTTAATTAAACATTTGTGAATTTAGGACAATCAGTATTTTAACTCCCCATGACATCAGCAAGTCAGGCTGAGCATGGCATCCATAACAAAACTTTAGGCTACTAGAGGAAAAACAGTTTTTCCATATGCAAAGATTTACATGTTTACTTATCCATTTTCTTATTGGTATTTACACACTTTGTTTTACTAATAAATATACAAACACAATGAGATATTAATATGTTATGTTATTTGTGGTCTTAGTTTTCCTTACAAACTGATATGACCAGAAGGCAGTTGGAATATGAAGCAAGGCAGATCAGAGTTGCAATGGAAGAACAGCTGGGCACATGCCAGGATATGGAAAAGCGAGCACAGGTAACTTAGGTATATTTTAACTACAAAGATGATAGCTCTGTTGACATTGTTAATATTTTGTCACTGGGGCAAGAAATATGGCTCAATGGTAGAACAGTTGCCTAATGTGCAAAAGGCCCTGAGTTCAACTCCCAGGCACAAAAGAAAAAGAAATATGTCTGTTGCATGTGTGTATATACACATACACACGTATGCATATACATAAGTCTTGTCGTTATGTTGGCTGCTGAATACTGGAACCCATATTCACACAATCCTGCCTCCTCCGTATATTTCCTTTCCCCCAGTACTCTGTTCTATCTTGGAATTACAAGGAAAAGGAAGATGTTTGTCTTTCAGTGGCTGATAGCAAGCTTCAGCTTTTTAGGATTTCTACTTGTTAATCTAAATATGTAGGACCAGGAATCAGTTCTGTGGCACTGCATGGCAAGCGCAAGAAAGACCATGAGTTCAATTTCTGGTACCAAAAAAAAAAGTCTGAGTATGTATAATGACATTTAGAATATGTGACTTTTAAGCGGGGCGTGGTGGCGCATGCCTGTAATCCCAGCACTAGGGAGGCTGAGGCAGGAGGATTGTTGTGAGTTCGAGACCAGCCTGAGCTACAAAGTGAGCTTAAGGCCAGCCTGAACTGCACAGTGAGACCCTGTCTCAAAAAAAAGACAAAAAAAAAAAAAAAAAAAAAAAAAAAAAAAAAAATAGAATATGTGACTTTTTCAAAATCTATACTTTATAAAAAGGCAACTTAGAAAAAAAAAAAAAGGGCAGGGGAAGGGAAAGATACACAATAGATAATTGTACCACTCATTTCTTTTGGTTTATTAAAAGGAAAAGTTAATGCTTAAAAAATTTTATGAATTTTGCATGCCTATATTTGTTAATCTGAACAGCTACTTTGAAGGTAGCAATATGCCATATAACCATTATTGATTTCCTATCTTATTTTGTAATTCTGTATCATTTTTAATTTTTTTTATTCTTTTTTTAAAAAAGGAAACTTTTTCAGTAGGATAATAGAAAAAACAGAAAAATTAGGAGATACGAAATAAGTCAGGTGGAGAAAATTCTTGTGCTTCTACCCTGAACTAATATCAAGAAAAGCACTTCCCTGGCAAGCGCAAGGGCCTGAGTTCAATCTGTGGTTAGAAAAGTGGCTGGGAAGATAGCTCAGTGGCATAAGCTCCTGACTAACAAGCACAAGGTCCCAAGTTCATGCCCCAGTACTGTAAAAATAAAACAGTTTTTAAAAATAGAGACAAAGAAAAGCATTAACTAACTTTGTTGTCTGTCAGGCCTTTTTATATATTGCTGAATTTTGCCCTTTTGTATTTATGTAGATGTATAACTGACTCATATTTTCAGTCTTTGAGAGATTTTAATGATAGATTTATCTCAAGATACACATGAGAATTTTATTTTTTAATGTTTGAGACAAACTGAAAAGATATTAAAGATTTTAAGTAAACAGCAAATAAAGGGTATAGGCCTGCACTTGTATGTATCTTATAAATGTATTTTTTATGCTATAAAGTTTATTTCATAGTTTTAAAATCACTTAATATGACATTTTTCATTCCCCAAAGCATAGACTTTCTCATAGCTTTCTCAATATAATGTGTGTTCTATTTAGGTTGGGCTGTGGTTGTAGGCTAAGATGAAATGACTATGAGAAGCAAGTATGGGAATCTCACTCGCAAAGTTAAGGATTGGATAAGAATTCAAATAAGAATAAGGGCCAGCCAGATAGCTCAGCAGATGAAAGCACCCGCTTAAGGCAGATGCAGGGACCGAGGTTTGATCCCCAGCTTGCTGTGCCAGCCCCGCCTCCAGGGCACACTGAGATGGTGATTGAGACTGGGCATGGTGGTGCATGCCTATAACCCTCACTCTTGGGGGGCTGAAAACAGGAGGATCACTACAAATCTGAGACCCTGTAGACCTTGTGCTAAATACATTAAAAAGAAAAAGAAAAATTGTAGAGGTAGAGCCCAGGGAGGAAAAAAAAAATAAGAATTCAAATAAGAATAGAGTGAAAATTTTTAAGACAAGTATTTGCCAAAATTCAAAAATAGACTTTCTATTAATTTTATTTATTCATTTGGTACAAGGTCTTGCTCTGCAGCTTGCACTCATAGTGATCCTCCTGTCTCAGCCTCTCCAGCACTGGGATTATAGGCATGTGCCACCAAACCCAGTTTTTGGGTTCTGGGGCCAGCATGGCATGTGGTACCAGAAATTGAACCTGGGTCTTATACTTGCCGGGCAAATGCTTAGATCACCGAGCTATCTCCCCAGCCCCTTAATTTTAAAGAAACAAATAGGTTGTGTCATAATTTCAATCATTAATATCATTGTTATTATTCAACTTTAATATTTAGAGACTCCACTACAGATGCAAGTAGAAAAATAAAATGGTATAAGTACCACAGTAGTTGCCATATCGATTTTTTTTTCCCTTTTCTTTTTCAGTATCAGGAATCAAACTTGGGACCTTGCGTTTGCTCAGCAAGCACTTATTCCCCTGATCTATCTCCTTGACCCCAATAATCAACATCTCAAAAGACAAAAATAAATATTTGTTACCAGTAAATGATAGAATTATTATTTACTCTAAAAAGTAAACCAAAAAATATTTAATAAGAATTTCATAATGTTAGAGTTTAGATACATAGAAAACTCAGTAGCTCTAAAATTATTATAAAAATGCTTTTAATATTTTAAAAATATTTTTCCCACTTTGTTTCCATATCATGTAAATCACTGTATTTACTGTTTAGTGGCCACTTGATAATCTTGCTATGGCAAGAAAGTAAAAGCTGTGCCATCTTTGTGATCTGTTTATTGGAAATAAAAGTAATGCTTAGCTGCAGTAGGTAATAAAAAGTTTGAAAAATACTATTGACTCATAAGAGGAGTAACTGAGATTCTCCTGCTTGAACTCTGATATTACAACATATCAAATATAGCTTAAAATCTAGATTCATATAAAATATCAGAGCTTGGGAGATAGCTTAGCTGCATCAGCACCTACCTGGAAAGCACAAGGTCATAAGTTTTATCCCCAGTACCAATCAATAAATAAAATCAGATTTACTGTAATTTTCACTTTTTTTTTAGGGAAGGGTCTACAGCATGTTCAGGGTCTCACTACTAGATTGGACTCATAGTGTTCTGCCTATTTACAGCCTCCCAAGAACTGGGATTACAGGCATGCACCACCATGCCCAGTCTCAATTGCTGGCTCAGTGGGCCCCGGGGACGGGGCTGGCACAGCAAGGCCTAGGGATGGAACCCCTGGCCCATGTGCCTGTTTGCAGGCACTTTAATCTGCTGAGCTATTTGGCCAGCCCTTCACTTTCTTAAAATATGTTTGAGAATAACATTTGAAGGGAGTGTTGGAGGCCTTCCGTGTGCTAAGCCTATACTCCACCACTGAACTAAACCCTTATCACTAAAAATAACTTCTAAATATTGCTTTTCATAATATATGTGCCATACCGTTTGACATATGACTTGTGTTTTTACAGTTTTACTAAACATATGTAGAGACCTATTTCATAGAGTTAAATGTATTAAAAGTTGAATTAACTCCAATTTGCCAGTGAGATATGTAGATACATAGATATATATATATATACACACACACATATATATAGGTGTGTATATATATGTATTATATACATACACATATATATATATATATAGAGTGTGTGTGTGTGTGTGTGTGTGTGTGTGTGTATGCTGCTTACATAAAAGTGGCTTGGCATAAACTTGAACTGTTAGATGTGGCCATCATATAATTATTATATATTATTTATTTTAATTATTATTAGCATTCATTCAAATCACTAATTTTTAAATAGAATATGCCTAATTTGGTCTCCTATTTTATTTTAGCGAAGAATAGCCAGAATTCAGCAAATAGAAAAAGATATACTTCGTATACGGCAACTTTTACAGTCCCAAGCAACAGAAACAGAGGTTAGTAAATTGCCTTTTTTGTTTGTATATAAATATGGGTAATCATTCTTAGAAGTTATATCCCTGAAATATAGATATTCTTCCAGAGAACTAAAGCACTTTATAATTTTTTTCATGGAATCATCAAAATCTTTATTTTGATTTCATTATAGGCAGTTAAAATTTGTATAGATACCTTACATCAGCTACCAATTTAGGAATAATAAAATAATTTAATTTAGCTATCATCAATCTGTAAGCTTTTTCCTTATATAAAACCCATAGTAAGAACTGATCATAAACATTTACCTGTGCTTACTTGACAAACCCCATTAAAATGATAGCAAAAGAATAAAGTAAAAAAGACAAAGACCAGGAAGGTAACAATAATAAAATTTGAAAAGTGGGAAAGTAACTTTTCTAGCATGTTGTAGATCACAAAACAAACAAAAAATATGCAGCAAAACCCAATGTATATTACAGAATCCAAAAAGGGTCCAGAACTAGCTATGCTATTTATTTCTGGAATTAAGGATAAAGGCAAAGAGGCTAAAAACAAAATTATTAAAAATCTGTTAAGCACATGAAGCCTCTGGAATTTCTGCACAAGTGGGTAAGTGCTTCTTTCCAAGTCTAACAAAAATTAGCAATTTTTTTCCTTTGGAAAGGATGAGGGTCTTCAGTTAGGGGTGAGCCTAATGTAAGTGAAGTTGGGGTACCATATATAAAACTGAAGTAGGTAAAGTTTCACTTAATGCAGCAACTTTCATTGGCACCCAGGCTTGTCATCACTGGGCAAGTTTCTGAAAGATACTTCTAGAAACATGGCTAACCTAAAGAGTGCCACACATGGTGGCACATACCTGTAATCCCAGCACTCGGAAAGCAAAGGCAGGGGTATTGCCATAAGTTTGAAGCAAGTCTGAACTACATAGCCAGATCCTGTCTCAAAAGAAGTATATAGGGGGCCTGCCCATTAGTTCGGTTGTTAAGGGCCTGCTTAAACAAAGCAGTCAGGCTCGACTTTCTGTGGTTCAATCCCCAGATCCTCAAGCCAGACCAGACCTGCCCTGAAGGCATTCTGAGGCCTCCACAAAAAAAAAAAGAAGCATACATACATACATACATACATACATACATACATACATACGTACATACATACGTACGTACGTACGTAAATACATACATACATACATACATACATACATACATACGTACATACATAGCTAAAGGTTTCATCAGCTGAGCTAGGCCACAGTATAGGGTCATTACAGTTCACAGGCCCCATCCCTCAGAAACAGCTTTTGCACTGAACTTTTTCATACAATAGTTCACTCTTAAATGTAGGTGAACACTAATGAGTACAAGTTTTTTTAAGAAAGTTTTGAATGATGATTATGGTGATAGCTTATAGTTTATTCTTGCAAGAAGAAAGCTTCCAAAGTAAAACTAACATTCACAATAAGAAGATATTGAATCCGTGAAAAAAGAAAAGGATGATGTACACAACATTTAGAGCATAAGAAGACTCTGCAGGAATTAAAATTACAATAGCAGAAACAAAAACTCAATAAAAACGGTTAGAAGATTTCTCAGAAAATAAAACAAAAAAAGAGGTAAATAAGATCAGAGTCATCCTAGGAAGGTTTGCTTTCAAATAAAGGAGCTTCAGAAAGAAACTTTTAAAGACTATAGAGATAGAATCACCATATAAATTAAAATTTGTGACCTACAATTCAGTTCAATTCTGATCCTAACTTACCTGGATTTAATGTTAGCCCCCACAAGTGTTTTTTTATTTTTATGATAGTGAGGATCAAACCAAGGAGCATTCTACCACAGAATTCTATACCCCTGACCCTTCTTATTTTTCATTTTGAGATAGAATCTAAGTTGCCAGGGCAGACCTCAAGTTATGATCCTCTTACCTCAGCCTCTCAGTTAACTCAGATTACAAGGTGTCCCCCCACACTTGGCTAGAAGACTACAAGTTTTTAGTATCTCCAAGCCACCCACTCTTCTACTGACTATAAATTCCATCCAAGTGGGTGTACTGCAGGATAATTGCATTCCAGCTTAACTAGAATGAGCACAGGCCCTGCAGTTTAAAGGCAAAAAGTCTTTAAGGCTGCCTCCAACTCAAGTACTAGCCACTAATTTTGGTTGTCCCCAACTCACCCATTCCTGAGCAGATTACAAATGTAGGACTTTCCACAACCACCTGAAGTTTTAACTGAGTAGAATGACTCCCAAAGCTCACTGAAAGCTGTATTCTTGAGATTATATATTTACTGTGAGAGTACAGATCAGGAAAAGCCAAATGAGAGACACTTGAGAAAACTCCAGGGAAGCAGAAGGGTTCCGAGATGTATAAAGATTGCACACACTCCTGATGGAATCTGGGCATGTTATCTTCATTTTCAGCCCTAATACAAGTTTTATTTCAGATTGAGGACTTAATTTGTGTTTTTTGTATTGAGGGATTTAAAAATGTGCAGCCACTTGAAAAACAGATTAGGCAGTTCCTCAGATTATTAAAGAATTACCATCATGACCCAGCAATCACATTCTTAGGTATCTAAGAGAAATGAAAAGAACACAAGACCACACAAAGACTTCACTTGGATATTCAGGCTTATTCATTGTGGCCCAAAATTGGGAACAGTACAAACATATTTAAATGAAATGTGGTATATTCTTACAATGAGATGTTATTCTGCCATAAAAAGTAACAAATTACTGGCACATAATATAACATCAATAAACCTAAGTCCTGCTAAGTAAAATATACCAGAAACATAAATCCATTTGTATGAGATATCCAGAAAGGGCAAACCTATAAAGACAAAAAGTAGACTAGTGGTTGCCTGCGGCTGTGAGTGGGAATAACTGTAAGTGGGCAGGAAAGATCTTCTGGAGGATGATGAAAGTGTTCTACAACTAGATTATGGTGATATTTGGCCATTTTACTGAAAATTACTTAATTAATTGTGCATGAATTTTATGTTACATAAATACCTCAACAACATTGTTTTAAAAAATTTTGCCCAGAACTAGGGTAGAAAACCCTGACAAAGTTTTACAGCCACTATGGCAGTGAGGAAATTCAAATTTTTCTTTCATAGGAAACAATAACAGTCTCTTTTGTTTCCAGTGTTCTTAGAAATCTTGTGCAGTCACCCAAGAGCTCAGGTGGAAAGAAGGAGGAGGGAAGAATGTAAGGGCAGCAGACACTAAGTAGCAGATGGGCTCTGCAGTCAGACGTCCCAGCCCTGGCCTCATCAAGGACAGGATGAATAGCTAACAGCAGTTACTTATGCTCTTTGCTCTGCTGTTTCTTTAAGTACAAAACGCAGACAATAACAGTACTTCCCGGAGTGGTAGGAGGATTAAATAAATAAATCACAAAAGCTAAATAATGCATAGTAAACATTAAGTTTTCTTAAGAACTTATATATCATCACCATCATAACCTTGTTGGTTTCTTCCCACCCCTTTGATCTTTTAGGTTGATCTTTTACCTGGACATTAGTTGTAGACATTCCTTAAGGCTTCCTTTCTTTCTCTGTCCTCTTTCCCTAATGTAATCTAATTTATCCTTAAAGTTTCAGCTACCACCTATGTGTTATTGGCTCTCATATTCATTTTTCTAGCCATAAGCTCCAGATTTCTAAATTTGTGTTCCTGCTCTGTACCTCCACTTCAATGTATCAGAGCCACTTTAAATACAACATATCTCAATTATAATTAACAAATACACTTTTTATCAGCTGCCCTTCTCCCAAAACTTTTATCCTTCAGTCCTATCTGTCTTTTTTTTTTTTTTTTTTTTTTTTTTTTTTTTTTTTTTTTTTTTTTTTTTTTTTTTTTTTTTTTTTTTTTTTTTTTTTTTTTTTTTTTTTATTTTATTTTTTGTCTTTTTGAGACAGGGTCTCACTATGCAGTTCAGGCTGGCCTTAAGCTCACTTTGTAACTCAGGCTGGTCTTGAACTCACAACAATCCTCCTGCCTCAGCCTCCCGAGTGCTGGGATTACAGGCATGTGCCACCACGTCCAGCTAGTCCTATCTGTCTTTATGCATACCTCCTTCACTGTTGGATTGTGTGAACAAACTTTAAGCCATATTTCATTTCACTCCTTATAGCCAGTGTGGTGCCAAAACCTCTGTAACTCCTTTTTTCATTTTTTGTGGTCCTAGAAATTGAACCCAGGCCCTTCTCACTGAGCTGCATCCTTCACCCTTTTATATTTCTTGTTTTGAGACAAGGTCGTGGGGGCCTGCCCATTAGCTCAGTTGTTAAGGATCTTCTTAAACAAAGCAGTCAACTGGCTCAGGATTTGTGGTTTGATCCCCAGATCCTCAAGCCAAAACAGACCTGCCCTGAAGGCATCCTGAGGCCTCCAAAAAAAAAATTCCTTGATACAAGGTCTTAGTGAGTTGTCCAGATGAGGATCAGACTTGTGATTCTCCTGCTTCAGCCTCCGAGACTACTGGACTCTAGTTCTTTTTTTTTTTTTTTTTTTTTTTTTTTTCTTACAACCGGGGACTGAACTCAGGCCGTTGTGCTTGCCAGGGAAGAGCTTATTCCACTGAGCCATCTCCCTGGCCCCTGGACTCTAGTTCTTATACCTGTATTCATGCTTATTTTTTCCAAAGTACCATCATCTCTATATACATAGGTTAATACAGTAGCCTCCTAACTACTTTCTTCTGTGTTCCCTGCCTGCTTTATATCATTTAAAATTTGATGTGTCAATTTGTATAGTATTAATATATTGGTATTAACTATATGGGGCAATAATGATATGGCCTCATTTTCACTTTCTCCCTGGCCCCTTCATTTTAACTTTAAAAAAAAAAAAAAAAAACAAGAAATACCTTCTGATCACACCCATATTCAACAAAATCATTAAATGATCTTTGTGTGTTTGTTTTTTACCATCCTATTTTCCCCACTTGGTGCTCCAGTGACATCATAATCCCCCGCCTCTCCAGCACAGGTTTTTGCACTGAACTACACCCAGCTCATTTTTAACTTTTGAGATAGTCCCATGAAGCTGCCTAAACTGGACTTGAACTTTCAGTCCTCCCGCCTCAGCTTCCCGTAGTGCTGAGATGACAGGTGTGTACCACCAACTGTGGCTCATAATTCTTTCATATATTGGAACAGGCCACACTTTCTCCCATCTCATGCCCTGTTCACCTAGACTCTTCTTTCTCTGTCCCTCAACCTTTTTCTGTTTAACTAGTAATTCTTCAGTTCTCCATTTAAATGGCACATCCTAACAGCTCTTTTCCCAAAACCCACCCCCTGTCATACTCCTGTTACCTGTTCTTATAGTACCTTACTGTGGTGGATTGCCAACTGATGGTCAACTTGTAAATCCCAACTGAACTGAACATGGTGCTGGGTGTGGGAGGGCCACCTGAGGATTTTTGCCAGCCGCATAAGAAGCAGAACTAGAGAAGCTATTGAGAGGCTGTTGAGAGCTGGTAGAAGCTGTTGGGGAGTTGTTGGAAGCTGCTGGTTCTCTTGGGCTATTCTACTGGGGGACCTTGTCATGCTGGCTTTCTTGGTGAACTTGGTTGTTTTCATTGGAGGAGGAACTCAGCACCTCATTGTGTATCAGGACAACTGCAGTTCATTTTAGAAGACTCTTATCCTCACTTTGAGCATCACTTCCTATCACTGAAGAGGAAGATGGTGCACTGCTCAGTCTCTTGGAGAAGCTCACTGTGTTGGCTTTCCTAAGGAGCCTTGGCTATCTCATCCTCAGAAGAGCTTGGGACTTCACTGTCATTGAGGATCACTGTGGTACCTTTTGGAGGAGTTCTGTCCCTTACCTTGACTGTTGCTTCCTGGCTCCAGTGCAGATCCCTCAGCCTGCTAGCACAGATCCTGCTGGCACAGACTAGATTCAACCACTGACCTTTGGGCCTTCCCAGCACAGATCCATGAAGCAGGCCTGCATAAGACGTGATTATGGAATCCAGGCCCTCAGCTGGATTCTTTAGTCTTTAATGTATGGACAGATTTCCTTAACTCTTTTTGTATGTAATTCTTTGGGTGACTATTATAAAGTCTTATAAAATATATACCCTATTTTTATTTTTTTTTAATTTTATATATTTGGTACCAGGTTTCACTACTCACTAAGACTCATAGTGATCCTCCTTTTTCAGCCTCCCCAGGGCTGGGATTATAGGTGTTTACCACCACGCCTAGTTTTGGTGGCCTGCTTGGCACGCCCGAGCTGGCTAGGGCTTGCACAGCATGTGGTACTGCGGATCAAACCCAGATCCTTTCACTTGCCTAGGCAGGTGCTTAGACCACTGAGCTATATCTCCTGAGCTATCTCCATGACCCAAGAGACTAAATTTCAAGAAAACATAGAACAATGTGTAACTTTCCTAGCGCTGTTTCCCCCAACACCTACAAGTAACTGACCAAGGCAGATAGCCAGTAAATATTTTTTGTTTAAATATTTTGACATCTTCTCTTGTGTTAGTATCACATCTTTATAGTCTTAGTGGTCTTTGATATATATTTTGTTTCTGCTGACTTCCTTTGTTTCCACTCTTGTTGATTTTATTGGCTTTTATTAGGTACGAGTTATTATAGGCGATACTGTTTTCTTCTGCTTTTGATCCCACTTTTGTTTACATGTAACTACAACATTGATAGAAGTGTTGCACATAAATTCATTTTTTTAATTATATTTTTAAGTAGTCCAGGAAAGCTTAATGTTTAAAGAAATTCCAGTGGAAGCCATTTTGTGTAGTTATCTACTATGATGTCAGATTTTCAAGGTTAAAATTTTTAAGTATCATTTTCTAGAGTTAGCACATAAGGGATTCTGAAAGGGATTCTGAAAGGGATGATAGGAAAAAAATTTTCTGTCTATGCAGTGATGTTTTTACAGACTGCTTTGTACTACACATTTAAGTGACTGCTTTTACTAGATATAATCTTTTATTTCATATAACAGATGGTGGTTGCTGAAAATTAGAAATTTTTCAGTTTTGTTCATTATTAGAATCTAAGAGCTTGTCATTTGGTTTCACGTGACTTTTCTAGGAGGAAATGTATATATAGTCTTATGTATAAATATGCCTACACAGAAGGTATTTGTAAGCTTTAGTGATCATTTAATTATTGTATTTGCAGCTCCATTAAATGCCAGAATTGTATGCTTTTGCAGAAAAGAGAGTTACTCATTGGGTTTTATCCCTGATAGTGAGATAGGCACAGCTGGTGGAGGATGGTATTTCTGTGAGTCTCAGAAAATCCTTTGTCTTGTGCAGCTCTAATACTCAAGGGACACACTTCACTTTCCTCTTACTGAGAGTCATCTGCTAGACATGCTGGAGGTTGTGAAGTGTAACATGCAGTTCCATGCCTTTGTCAGCCTGGATAATTGATGCATTCAAAGCTTTGAAACAGAAAAGCTGTGGGATAATAAAGCGAACACCATTTTTGTATGTGATGATGTTAACTCTGTATTAGCAGAGGTCATCTCAGAACAAGCATGAAGCTGGCTTACATGAGGCAGAGCGGCAGAATGAAGGTCAAGGAGTGGCAGAGGTCAACATGGCAACTTCTGGTAGTCAGGTAAATTAAAGCCTTCTGTTACATTTTTCAATTAATGCTTTAAGCACTTGAAAAGGAGTATGGAGGAGGGTGGTTCTCAAAATGATCTATAAGTCTTAAGTCTTTCCTTAGGATGGATATATCCAGAAGCACTCAGTACAAAAATGCCTTTTCCCCTTGCTACGTACTAATTGTAATGCCCTCAAATTTTGTGAATTTATTTCTCGAGCTCTAGATTACATACCTGTGTTAATATAGTAATTATTATAATTTTGAAAAAACAGTTTGGTTAAGTATGTGATTTGACCTAGTTATCCTAGCATTGATTGGATAGTTATGCTCTTTCTCTAAGCTATTCTGTATATTTTTATGGATTTCTTAAAATTTCCATGAAGACTTTGTTATAATTCTTTTCTATTATAGTTCAAGATTTCATATATCTAGAAATTTAAATCTTATTGAAAAAGTAATTCTGATACTCATAAAAAGGTACAATCTAAGGCCAGAATGATAGCTCAGCATCCTGAGTGCCTGCCCAGCAAGTGCATAGTCCTGAGTTTGATCCCAAGTACCCTTCCAAAAAAAGAGATAATCTAAACATCTTTAACTATTGGCATATTATCTTTAGTACCCTTCCAAAAAAAGAGATAATCTAAACATCTTTAACTATTGGCATATTATCTTTAGTATGTTTTTAGCATCCTTAGAAATTGCCACAACTTTATTAATTTTATTATAATATAACCAAATGTGACAACTTTTCATTGAAGTATTGTATATTCCCCACATTGCCTACAATGAATAGTTTTATGTTGGGTGATTATTTTTTGAAATAGAATTTTATTAAGTTGGCTTTAACCTTCCTATTGTCAGCATAAAAACACTTTATTTCTTATATTATGAAAAAAGAGGGCCAAATAGATAGTTCAGCAGACCAAAGTACCTGCTTAGGCAGGTGTAGAGACCCAGGCTTGATCCCCAGCATACCATGTTGGCCCCACCCCAGGGGTGCACTGAGATGGTGAATGAGACTGGGCATGGTGCTGCGTGCCTATAATCCCAGTACCTGGGAGGCTGAAAACAGGAGGTTCACTAACAATCCAGTCTGTGTACTGAGACCCTGTAGACCCTGTACTAAATAAATATAAATTTTATTTTATAAAAATAAAATTTCATAATCAAGTACTAAGAGAATAACAATAGTTATTACATGTGATTCATTATCTTCAAAGTAGTTATTCAGAATATAAGACCTGATCCAAAAAGATCCTTAAAAATAGAAACCAGTAATAGCACAAAACCTTTTCTATAAACTTAATATAAACTAGTAGTATAAATAAAGCGAATTAGTACTTGTTTTGGAGACTCACTACAGTTTTTAGTATACAACATATGTAGAAATATTTTTAGAGAAATGGAATTTGTAATTTAGAAAAATGTTTAAACTTTCCCTATATATCTCTCCTATTTATCTCTCTTGTATCTTGCTCTTTGTGTATGCAGTAAGTCCCCAATTTAAGAACAAGTTCCATTCTAGGAAAAATGTTCATTATGTCAGATTCATTTATAATCCAACCAAGTAAGTCTTAAGACAATATACCTATGGATCTTATATGCAAGTTCCCATCTCAGATGTTCATAAGTCAGGGGTCTCTCTATCTCTCTCTGTCTCTCTACATATATTTATACTAATCATATTATATAAATATAATTTTATGTATTCATATAATATATAAAATACATATATATTTATATTATAATTACATTAAATATATTTTTTATATTTTGTATATGCAGTGTTTCTCATATAAGAAAAACCATGCAACATTTGAACTTGTATGTCTGACATTTCACTTAACATTGTGTTCTCAGATTTCATTCATTTACCTACAAATGCCCAAGCTTATATGTTTTTATAGTAGCATAGTACTTACTCTATTATGTATAAATATCTGTTTTTTTACCCATTCATGTATTGATGAGCACTGTGTTTGCAAGGTCTACTTATTATAAATTGTGCTCCTATAAACATAGGTATATATGTATCCTGTAATATAATGATTTTAGCTCTTTAGGAAGATACCTATGAGGGGGATGGTTGGGTCAAATTAAATTTCTAGTTTTAGTTTTTTGAGGAATCTCCATATTGATTTGTTTTTCTTTTCTTTAATGTATTTTAGTACAGGGTTTACAGGGTCTCACTACACAAATCAGACTTGTAGTGATCCTCTTGTTTTCAATCTCCCAAGTGCTGGGATTATAGGAACGCCACCACACCCAGTGTCCATTGCCTCAACATACCCCAGGGCTAAGCATACTGATTTCTGTAGTGATTATACCAGTTTATATTCCCACCTTACCTTTACCCCCCACATCCTCACCAGCATTTGTTATTGTTTTGGGGTTTTTTGTTTTTGTTTTGTTATTGTTATTGTTTTGTTAGGGGGATTTTGTTTTGTTTTTTTGATAGCTATTCTTTCTTGGGTAAGATGGGATCTCACTGTAAGTTTGTTTTTATTTTATTTTGGTATTTGAGAAAGAGTCTCACTGTATAGTCCATCACAACAGTCCTCCTGCCTCAGCTTCTTGGGTGCTGGGATTTCAGGCTTATGCCACCATGTCCAGCCTCATTGTTGTATTAATTGCATTTCTCTGATGACCAGCAATGATGAGTACTTTTTTAATGTGTTTATCAGTCATCTGTGCTTCTTCTCCTGAGAAATGTCTGTTCATTTCTGTTGTCCATTTTTTATTGATTGGGCCTTCTATTTTGGTGGTTTCATTTGGTTGAAACAGGGTCTTATTATGTAACTCAGGCTCACCCTCAGGTCTTGTATTTTGGGTGTCTTAATTTTTTTAGTTCTTCATGTTTTGTTTTGTTTTGTTTTGTTTTGTTTAATTTTAATGTATTTGGTTTACTCTCACTATGCAGCAGCTCAGACTCAAAGTGATCCTCCTGCTTTCAGCCTCTCCAGCACTGGGATTACAGGCATGCGCCACTACTCTGGCTGGCTCAGCCTGCCCTGGGGTTGGGGCTGGCTTGGCATGTGGTGCCAGAACCACGGTCCCTGTGCTTGCCTAAGCCGGTGCTTTGTCCACTGAGCTATCTCACCGGTCCTCTCTTCATGTATTTTTTATGTTAGTCCTGTGTCCGTTGCATAGCTAGCAATTTTTTTCCAGTTCTATAGATTGTCTCTTTACTCTGTTGATTGCTTATGTTATTGTACAGGAGCTTTCTAATTTGATATGCTTCCATGTATTGACAGCGTTTCTTGTGGAATTTATTGCAGTTCTCTTATGGAATTTATTGTCTATGCTTGCATGACTTCAAGAATTATACCATTTTATCATCCAGTAGATTGTCTTTCTGTTCAAACATTTAGACCTTTGATACATTTTTATTTTAGTTTAGTACATGATGAGATATAGCTTCTGCTGTATGTGGATAACCAGTTTTCCCAATTCTACATTAAAGAGACTGTCTTTGCTCCAGTGTATGCTTTTGGCTCCTTTATCCAGGATCAAATAGTTGTATGTGCCTAGGATTGTTTTTGTTTGTTCTGATCTGTTTCACTGATTTACTGCCTGTTCTTGTGCTGGCACCATGTTATTTTATTCACTGTAACTTTACAGTATAACTTCACGTCTGAAATTATGATGCCTCCTACCTGGGATTGCTTTTCCTATTCTGAATCTTTTCTGATCCCATATAAATTTTAGGAGTATTTTCTCTACCTCTGTGGGAAATGACAATGGTCCCTTGATTGAGATTGCATTAAATCTGTATGTCAGATTAAGAAGTATAGCCATTTTGACTATGTTTTGATTCTGTTGGTTCTGCCTAACCAGAAACTGGGGATATTCTTCCATTTCTGACCGCCTCAGTTTCCTTTTTCAAAGAAAGTCTGATGTGACTTTCATGTATAGTTCTTTCACTTTCTTGTTAGGTAAATACCAAAGTAGGTTTTTATACTATTGTGAATGGTATTATTTTCCTAATTTCTTAACAATTCAGTGAGTTCATTGTTAATGATAGTTTTAGAAGGGGTAGATCTGGGACTGGGGAGATGACTCAGTAGAATAAGCACTTCCCTGGCAAGCATAAGGGCCTGAGTTCAATCCCCGGCTCTGCAAAAAAAAAAACAAAAAACGGGGTGGATCTCTCAAACAGAGTGCATAATAAGCATGTGATAATTTTATCATCACTAGCCACCCAGGTCTGGCCCTATATTGCCTGCCTCTGCCCCTCAAATCTGTCCCTTCATTGGTATCTTCCCAAAGGAGTTAAAGACATAGTATTACAGTAATAATTGATACTTGATTGATATACATGCCTGTTTTTGTGCTGGCACATGTTATTTTATTCAATGTAGCTTTACAGTATAACTTCACGTCTGAAAGTATGATGCACCTACCTGGGATTGCTTTTCCTATTCTGAATCTTTTCTGATCCCATATGAATTTTAGGGATTCTTATAGATTGCTTTTTTTAGTTGTGTGAAATGGAACAGCTTTGCTGGAGAGCAATTTTGTAAAAGGCACTAAACTTTATAATGTGTCTTCTCTGAAGCTTATCATAACATAAGATTTTATGTTGATGGAGTAATTAGTCATGATTGAAATCATATACTCAAGCCAAGTGTGTTACACACAACTGTAATCCCAGGATTTGAGAAGCTGAAGCAGGAGGATCACCATGAGTTTGAGGCCAGCCTGAGCTACATAGTGAATTCAAAGACAGCCTGAACTATATAGCAAGACCTTGTCTCAAAATCAAATAAATAAGTGAAGTCATATACTCAGCTGTGTTTGAAGGGATTCTTTGTAATATTATTTATAGTGTCAAAAATTAGAAGTAACCTAAATGTATATTAATTATCAAATAATTAAATTATCATTCAGCAATGGATAAGTGGTTAAGTGACAGTGGAGTCAGCAAACCTGGGAAATCTCCTTCACTATCTTAGACCTTGTAATAAACTTTCTGACCTTTAATGTTTTATCTTTAGTAAAATAAAATGATAATAACACCTACCTCATAAAACATATGTGAAAATGAAACATGCTTTTAATATAGTCCCTGGCATATAGCAAGTGTTCAGGAAACAGTAACAGCTATTCTTGTAAGTAACTATGTATTGATAATTATCTTTAAATTAACACTTATTAAGTGCCATCATCTATATGAGACTCTAAAATTGAGAATTAAAATGACAGACAGCCCCTGGCCTCATGGAACCTATATAGTACTCCATGTAAATGTTAAAAATGAGAAGTTAGCCATGCATGGGGAACCTGCCTGTATTAAGTCCCTGATTTACAAATGAGTTTCATTCTAGGAGAACTATTTATAAGTCATATTGCAAAGTGCTAGGGGCTTTGTGGTTATTTTTTGTTTATACTTTTGTGTATTTAAATTGTTTTTAAATGAATGTGGGGGCTGGTACTACAAGCCATGCTGACCCCAGAAGTCTGGGCATGGAGTGATGGAAACTGGGTGTGGTAGTACATGCCTGAAATCCCAGTGCTGGGGAGGCTGAGACAGGAAGAACACTACAAGTCTGAACTGCAAAGTGAGACCCTCTGTCAAATAAATAAATAAATAAAAATTTGAAAGAAAATAAATGAAGTGTTTATGACAATTGTAAAACCATTTGCCTTTTGGAAAAATAGCAGGACAGACCGTCTCAGTTTCCCTTGCTGACCACTTAGGTTGCCCCACTGCACAGTTGTGGTAGGGAAGAGCACATTATTTATTCTAGTGCAAGAATTTCAGTAAAGGAGAGGATCTGCTAGAAATAATAAATTGAGAGCCAGGTATAGTGGCTCATACCAATAATCCCTGTATTCTCAGAGGCTAAGACAGGAGAATTGGAATTTCAGTCCCAGCCTGGGTGACTTAGGGAGAACATGTCTCAAAATAAAAACAGAATCGTAGAGGCCATGGGTTCCACACACCACCGCCACCCCGTCACGAGGCAAGGAGGGTGATAGTACTGTGGATTTAGTTGTTTGGCAGTATCTCTCATCAACTTAACCATCTACACCAATAGTGTGCATAACACTAATTCTGCCAGTGCTCAGGAAGCTGAGGCAAGAGAATTATCAAGAATTTAAGACCATCCTGGGCTACAAAGTGAACCCAAAGCCAGCCTGAACTGCACAGTGAGACCTATCCCAAAAAGACCAAAACAATAAAATAGTGCTATAGCTACTCTCAAATCCTAAGATATATCTTAGGATTTGATATACCTTTGGATCTGTGATTGCTAAAGATTCCTTTAACCCCAGTCTCAGCTAGTTAGGAGGCTGAGACAGAAGATCACTTAAACTCATGAGTTAAGATTAGCCTGGGTGAGGTCAGGGATTTTGTTCAGTTGCACAGTGCCTGCCTGGCAAGCATGAGATCAAAGGTTCAATTCCTGATTTAAAAAAAAAAAAAAGCCTGGGCATCAAAGTTAGGAATGTCTGGTAGACTATTAAATGTTTAGGTCTGGAATTGAAGAAAAAAGTGGAAAGTGTGATACTTGAAGTATAGAAGATTTTTGCATGCCCAGTGAGTATTTAGCAAAAAAAAGAAAATCTAGACTAAAATCCCAAAGCAGTAGAATCTCTTTCCAAAAAAGAGTGTTAACAGTATCCCCTGTTGTCATAGGAGTAAAAAGTTTTTATTACTAATCCTGGCAAGAACATTTCATTGACTTTTTCACCACTAGCAAAGTTAGAAAGCCCTAAGATAGCTAAAAGACATCTAATTGTGATCTACTGTCAGAAAAAACCACTAGCTGATGGAGGCTAAAAGTTTGAGAGAAAGTCTAGAAATTGTGACTTTTTAGGTTAAAAGAGAAGAACATGCTTGAATGTTGCTGGGAAAGAGACAGAACAGAAAAATGTTAAAGATCTGTAAGAACAAAGAGAAATGGGAGTTAGAGGGAGAAAGTCTAGAGCACATGTAAAAGGGTAGGCCTTAGAGAGAAAAAGGGGGTCCCTGTGATTAACAGCTAAAGGCAATGATGGATATGTGGGCAGGTAATTTTATTGGTCTGGTAGCAAGAAATTGGTAACCTTGCCTCTCTAAGGAAAGAAAAGAACTTCAGTTTTCTACAAAACAAGGCATGTCTAAAATAGCTACCTTGAAGAAAGAAAGAACTGTTAGGAAAACAAACATTGTGCAACACCAAGAGCACAGTACACAAGTGATCGTAAATGTATATAGGGAGCATCCTGGCAAGGATGGCAGTAATTTCTCATGTGCTCAGATTTCTCAGTTATTGTCTAGCAGTGCGTGCCAGAGTGCTTTTTCAAACACAAAATAAAAACAAAGATAGATGATTGGGTTCATCTACAATTTCAGTGTTTGCAGGCATGGAAGATGGAATAGCTATGGGGCAAAGCTATTGAAAACTAGCAAGCGAGTTACAAACTTGACAGTAAGTCTTAAGCTGGAGTATGTACAAAGATCTATACCCTGTATAGTTTAGGCATTTCCAAGAAGCTCTAAAGGGCAGAAACAAAATGAAACTTCTTTGCTGCCCCTTCTCCCTGCTCTGGAAAGTGCTAAGTAACTATTTTAAATTGAGAAGCAACTTGAAGAATCCAGACCAAGGGCTAGGAGTGTTTTTTGTTTGGTTGGTTGGTTTTTTGGCTGGCTTAGAATGCCTTCAGGGCAGATCTGGTAAGGTTTGAGGATCTGGGGATCATACCGTAGTATCCTGATTGCTTTGTTTAATCAGTCATTTAAACAATTGATCTAATAGGCAGGCCCTCATAGACCAAGGGCTAGGGAGATAGCTCAGCACCATAGGCCACTGCCTGGCAAACACAAGGTCCTAAATTCAATCCCCAGTACAAAAAAAAAAAATCCACAACCTCAAAGGGAGTGGGCACAGGGAAGAGCTACTGGCCTCTACATTAATGTTCTTAATCTGACTTTAGATTTCCTTTGTAGGTATACATAGATGTTTATGCTTTTATGACAGTGGATTTTAAAAACTACTTATTAGGACTTTTTTTTTTTTTTTTTTTTTTTTTTTTTTTTTGGTGGAACCAGGGATTGAACTCAGGCCCTTGAGCTTGCTAGACAAGCACTTATTCTACTGAGCTATTTCCCCTCTCATTAGGATTTTTAAAATTCAGCTTTATCAAGGAAAGTTTAATGTACAATAAAATGTACCCATATTAAATGTACAGTTGAATGAGTTTTGACAACTCAAATATATTTTCATTTTGAGCAGTTCCAGTGGTCATACTTTTAATGATATATTTATTTACCCTAAAGATTATTCACTTGGAACACCTACAAATGAACTTACCTATATTATCATTTAAATTACACTATTCATAATTTACTTAATTTCTAGGGTTCAGCTATACGAATGGACCACGAAACAGCTAGTATTTTGAGTTCTAATAGCACACACTCTGCTCCTCGAAGGCTGACAAGTCACCTGGGAACCAAGGTAACAGAATATTACAAACCCTGGTTGTTAATACTATGAATTCTTTCCTGAGGTGCTATTTTTCTACATTAGTTGGTGGTAATCTACTAATATAACAAATAGCAGTTTAAGTAAGCAAGAAACTACTTTCTCTTTCTTCTATATAATGCTACTATTATGATTTATTCACATAAACAATTGTTAATAATTATCTGGATTTTGATACAGTACTCATTACTTTATCCTGGATTTTTCTTTTGTTTTACTTTGAATGAGTTACAATAAATATCCCATTCATCATTAATTTTGACTTTTGAATATTAAAGTCATAATTTTTTTCTAAACTCATTTGGCCCACAGGTGGAAATGGTGTATTCATTGTTGTCAATGCTTGGTACTCATGATAAGGATGATATGTCGCGAACTTTGCTAGCTATGTCTAGCTCCCAAGACAGCTGTATATCCATGCGACAGTCTGGATGTCTTCCTCTCCTCATCCAGCTTTTACATGGCAATGACAAAGACTCTGTACTGTTGGGAAATTCTCGGGGCAGTAAAGAGGCTCGGGCCAGGGCCAGTGCAGCCCTCCACAACATCATTCACTCACAGCCTGATGACAAGAGAGGCAGGCGTGAAATCCGAGTCCTTCATCTTTTGGAACAGATACGAGCTTACTGTGAAACCTGTTGGGAGTGGCAGGAAGCCCATGAACAAGGCATGGACCAGGACAAAAATCCAAGTATGTTCTCTGTGATATACCTTATAGTGCATGGCGCAAAGCAAATATAGCAGTTTTAAAGTAGGAAAATATTTTAGTTAACATGTCTTTATAAATGGAGGAAAAAATTCATCTCAGCTTTCTATGCTGCTAACATTATTTTAGAGCTAAGTCTATGTTTCCCTAAAAAACTTATCATAGGAAAATGTGTACATTGCAAGTTAAAAGAAATTTATAAAGTCAAAGATGAGTTGAGCTAGAAAGAACTTAAGCAATTAGATTCTTCCTCTCTTATTGTATAGATATGAAGCTCAGAAAAGTAATTTTGTGTAAGTTCATTCAGCTATTAGTGACCAAACCATAATCTTTTATACTTGCATATCAGCCTATTCAGTGAACACACTATGTATTTTTTGATCCTCACAAAAACCTTGTGAAGTAGAAAAGAATGGAGTTATCATCTAGATATTGAAACTCAGACTAAATGATTCACCTTTGGCCACAAGCTAGTAAGTGGTAGAGCCAGGAACAGAGATTGTATGTGCTAACTTCCAGCTCAAGAACTCTTCTGGATATCTTGACTGTACCATTTTACTCCAGTCAGTGGTCCCCAGTGACTGGTAGTTTAAAAAAAAAAAGACAGCTGTTTGGTCTGAACAAGGACCCTTGGCCATCAGTCCCTCCCCCTCAGGAGCAGGGAATATAGCAAGCAGGTCCTTTGGGGACATAGAACTTAATTCCTATAGCCAAGAACCAAAACATCAGTAAGTAAAGGTGAGATCTTCCTCTCAGCCAGTTAGATCACATACAAAGAGAATAAGGAGGTGGTGCTGTTTTATCAACCCAATAATTAGGGAAAAGGGGCAATGGTCAAAATATGGCTTATGAAACTGTCGCAGTTTTTTTCAAACAAAGCATAAAATGTACTTTAATTTTAAGAATAAGAAAAAAGCAGAGGAGCAGGAAGATAGCTCAGTAGAATAAACACTTGCCTGGCAAGCGCAAGGTCCTGAATTCAATCCCTGGTACCGCAAAAAAAAAGAAAAAAAAGCAGAGATGATCCTTTATGTGTTTATTCTAGGGATGAGAACAAGTATCTCTAATAAGATACTTTATTGAGATCTTTATTGCCTTTCTGGATGGAAAGAAGATTGCCTTTCTGGGTGGAAAGGACTCAGATTATTACTTGTAAAATACTTTTTAAAAACTGTCTGATAATGATTTTTCAAAAGTTTGTGCATAATATTAAATGTGTATGTACATTTTTTTGGACACCTTTTTCTCTTTTTACTATCTATATAATTAAAAATTTTCTCTACTAGGTGTCAGATTTGTATAAGGCTATGTGCTTTTAACTTCTGTTCATCATAATTCTTCAAGTTGAAGTTATAAACAAAGCTAAACAGTTTTATTCTTTTATATAGACAACATAATTTTAAAATTTTACATATGTGAATTAATAACATAAACCTATAAGAACTTGGACATGGTCAGTGAAGGGCAGATGAGTGATGAACATTTTTATGAAACTAGAGGGCCAAGGAGATAGCTCAGCAGCATAAGTGCCTGCCTGGCAAGATGAAGGTCCTGAGTTCAGTCCCTATTACCGCAAAAAAAAAAAAAAGAAACAAAGGAAAGCCCTGTGTTGTATTCCACATGTAGTATTCATCCATTCAACAAATACTTGTTGATCCACTAAGCTTCTATATATCAGGATTATATTATCGATCCCTATATGTTGTAAAGTACAATAATTACCATTGCTTTTCTTTTTTCTTTTTGTGATGGCCTAGCCTGCCCTGGGGGTGGGGCAGGCGTGACATATGGTGCTGGGTATGGAAAAAAAGGTCCCTGCACTTGCCTAAGCTTGTGTAAGCAGGCATTTTAGACCACTGAGCTATCTTGCCAGCCTACCATCATTGCTTTTGAAGTAACAGAACATAGTTTACATTCCCTTCGATAGTGGTTACTTCTAAACAAGGGTGGGAATGGGTTTGGAAAAGGACTTTACACAGAGACTCATTTGTATCTATAAAAATCTGTCTTAATAAAAAAAGCTGAAACAATTATGGTAAAATGTAAAGACAAAAATGACTATAGATATTGAAACTTAGGGCCCCAGGGAGATAGCTCAGTAGAATAAGTGCTCAGGACCTGGCAAGGGCAGGCTCCTGAGTTCAATCCCCAGTACCACAAAAAAAAAGAAAGAAACTTGGGACATTATTCCTGCCATGTTTTTATTTCTGCAATATTACCAAGTTAATAATTACAAAAAAAAAAAAACATAGTTTATGTCAATTTTATTTTTTTAGTGCCAGCTCCTGTTGAACATCAGATTTGTCCTGCTGTATGTGTTCTGATGAAACTTTCATTTGATGAAGAACATAGACATGCAATGAATGAACTTGGTAAGATAAAAATGTTCCTTAATGCCATAGCCAAAAATGACTTCTAGATCATGGTAGTATGGTGGGTAGAGTGTTTAATCACTGATAGGTTGATATATAAAGCCAATGACTTCTATTACTTGCTGCTTCCTCCTTGTAGTCTTTCATACAAGTCCATGGTAGTCTCACATTTTCTAATTACTGGAACTTCAGTCTGATGGGGAGCTAAGAAATCATTCTACTGTGAAAGTCTACTTGACTTATGCTATATAAACAGTTTCTTTCTGCCCCATGCTAGCCAGTTTGATTGCCTCTTTATTGGGCTAAGAGAACAGTTCTTTGCTAGATGTAAATATCATACATTTTTGAAAGTTCACATTTTTGTAGCAGAAATCCTACCCTGGCTTCCATGGGAGAAAAAATCCTAAATCATGAAATTGCTACTTTTTTATAAACTAACTGGATTTTCAAAATTATACCTGATAATTGAAAAAATTACCAATTGAACCACTCCTTGTTCCTCTTGCTAAGATAGATCCTGTGTGACAGTTGGTAGGAGGATAATTTGAATTACTTTGAAATACAGAGCTAGTTCATCACCCTTGAAATCTGTCAGTCACTTTTGCTGATCATCAAGAAGAATTATTATTAAATGTTTTACCTATCTTCGTGCATACCAGTATTTTACTGGGTTTTCATTGTAACCAGCAGCATGGTATCTTTGAAACTGATTACTATAGAAAAACATGCACTAATTTAAGTTGGAAAAATTTGTCTGCATTTATGCATATCATTTCATCAGCTTATTTTGATTTCTAGGTTCATTTTGCACATGTGATATTTATAAATTGCATCATGCTGAACCACTTCATGTGAACTGGATTTCTCTAGTTGTGCCACAAGCAAGAACTGTATTGAGGTGCCATCTTAGTGTAGCTGTGCCCTTACTTTTTGTGCTATGTATGTCACATTGCATTCCAGCCCCCATTTTGTATCCCTCCCACCCTCATCATTATTCATCATTTATCTTAAAAATGATAAAGTCATGAGACTGTTAAACACAGACAACCTGCACAGCCAAAAGTGAGTGTTGTCTTTTCAGTCATCAATTTGGGAGGCTCTGTACTCTTGAGATTTCGGGCCTGCTCTCCAACATGCTTTCCTTACATCAGGCCTGCCTAAAACTGGCCTCCCCCAGCATCCTGTGGGATCTACATTAATCTTACATGTGTTCTCCCCTCCTCAATATAATCTCAGTGTTTGTGGGGAGAAAAATGTAATGCTAGTGATAAGAATCTGCTTTTGAGATAATACAAGGTTTTTCTAGGAGTGACACATTAATCATCTGAATTCTAAAATAAAATCCAGACTCAGTATTTGTTCCTCTTCCTTCTTCAGGTAGGAAAGCTACCCGGGGCATTTCATCACAGGAGCTAGGGCAGGGGCTTTCAGGTGAGGAGCAGGATGGGACTTCTGGGGGTGTGTTTGCTGGGGACAGAGCCACAGGGCTGTCTTCCTCTCCTAGCCTCCACAATGGCCCTGGGACAAAAGGAAGATTAAGGTTCATGAATTAGTGGGGAGATAGTATCTGGCAATAAGGGAGTAAGACTAAGTCTCAACTGGATGAAGGGAAATTCTTTTTCTTTTCTTTTTTTTTTTTTAATTTAGTATTTTGTACAGGGTCTCACGGCACAGCTAAGACTCTAGTGATCCTCCTGTTTTCACCCTCCCCAGCACTGCAATTAAAGGCATGCACCACCTCACTGGGACTCAGCAACAGGCTCAGAGCACGTGGGGGTGGGGGAAGGGCCAGTGCGCATGTGGTACTAGAGATCAAACCCCAGTCCCTGTGGTCCCTGTGCTTGCCTAAGCAGGCACTTAGTCTGCTGAGCTATCTTGCTGGCCACGAAGGGACATACTTAACCCCCGTTTGCTGAGACAATTTTCATGTTATTTGAGATTGAGATGACAGTATCATTGATATACATTTGTTAATTCCAAAACCTGCCCCAGAAACTCTTAGGCACTAGAATTTTCTTTTTTTTAATGTTACTTTTTTTTTTTTTTTTTTTTTTTTTTTTTTTTTTTTTTTTTTTTTTTTTTTGCGGAACCAAGGATTGAAATTCAGGCCCTTCTGCTTGCCAGTTAAGCACTTATTCTACTGAGCCATCTCCCCAGCTAGAATTTTCTAATGATTAATAAGATTTGTTCCTTGCTTACAAGGAACTTACAGTTTATCATATAATTTCTAGATCATAGTGATCACTAGAAGCATTTGTCAAACCATATAGATTCTGACCCTGAAGCAATCAGAATCTTCAGAGGTGGGACTTAGAAATATATTTAGTGAGCAGCCTGAGTGATTCTTTTTATCAAGAAACTGTGGCCAAGGGGCTGGGGAGATGGCTCAGTAGAATAAGTGTTTGCCCGGCAAGCACAAGGGTCTTGAGTTCAATCCCCAGTTCCGCCAAAAAAAATTAAAAAAAGAAACTGTGGCCAGGCATGGTGCACACACCTGTAATGCCAACACTTGGGAGGCTGAGGCAGGAGGTTCATTGAGAGTTTGAGACCAACCAGGGCTACAACGTGAGCTCAAAGGCATCCTGAACTGCGTAGCAAGACCCAGACTCAAAGAAAGAAAAGAAGAGAGGGAGAGGAAAAAACAGAGAAACTGTGGTTACTGTTTCATAGAATATTGATGTTTTGTTCCAAGTACTTATTTTTAAAGGGGGCATTTTATTCTAAACCAAATAAAAAATAATTATACATTGTAAAGTTAAGCGTCATCTCTGTTACCGTTTTTAAATTAAGTATGAAAATTCTGTTTAGTGTCAGCTGAAGCCATTAATCTTCTACCTTCTATTAAGGTTGTAAGATATTGTACTGAATAATTAGATCAATCTAGACCACTTTTCTAACAGACACAAGGATCCCTGCTTCCGCTTGCCGCGTCGGCCCCGCCTTCGGGTGCGCTGAGCCGGCGATTGGAGTCCAGGCGTGGTGGCGCCCGCCTGTAATCCCAGCACTAGGGAGGCAGAAAGCAGAAGAATCACTATGAATGTGGGCTGCATAGTGAGACCCTATGTACAAAAAAAAAAAAAAGAAAGAAAAACTAAAAAATCTGCAGACACAAAAATGTAAGACATGCTCATCTTTACATTATATTGAAACGTCCTAATTTTTCTTAGAGAAACCAGTATTTTAATTTAAATCAGTATTTAATTAATTTGCTTCACGTTTTAGTAAATTCATTTATTCTTTGCCTCAGAATTCACTGCAGTCTTTATATTTACCTGAAGTCTTAAAAGGTTCCTTCTGATACTCCAAAATTTATTGAATTGAATATTCTTTTTTTCATCAGCCATGTCTTTTATGGTTGTATTGACATCCTTCTCATATCCTTCTCTAATCTATTTTCATCATATCCTTCTCTAATCTACTATTTCCACACCAGAGTAGTCAACTGTGACAATTAAATGCTATCTTGAAGATGCATCTTATTGTCCATAAGAAAGCATTTCAGATTATCATACCAGGCAGAATTTTATGCAGAAACAAAGCATAATTTGTTTTATACCAGTACTAATAACTACTTCATAATGCTAAACATTTTGGGGCTCTCATCAGTATTCTGAATCACAGTCTCCAGTTCTGTAGTAACTTCCACATGAATATCTCTGGGTTAAAATTTGCAGTTGTTTTCCTCATTCCTCCTTTACTCAAATATAAAAGTGTAGCATTCCTTGCGGCTGTCTTTGTTTTGGGCTCTCTGTCTTGCTTAGCATCATCCACTCAGTTACCATGCTAGGATTAGTATTCAGTTCATGTTTTTCAATTTACATCTCAATCCAAGTTCTCTCTGCTAAATTGCAGGCAGATTATCACACTACTTACTAGACATCATCCTTGCATAGTATTTAAGATACTTCTAGCTCAACTATCACAAACTGCATTTGTTATTCCTTTATCTCCACATCTCCCTTCCAGGATTTCTTTTAGCATCCCAAGCCAGGTGCTCAAACCCAATAATTCAGAAATCATCCCTGACTCCCCTCCTTCTCTAGTAACTGAATGCTGTGATTCTGCTTCTTAATTTTATCTCAAATTGCTGTTCTTTTCATCCCCAGTCCAAGCCGCTGTTGTCTCATTTATTCTGCAGTATTTTGTCTCTCCCTGTTTCCAATCATAATCCATTCTGCACATTGCAGCTGTCATAGTCTATTTAGAATGTGCATCTAATTATTTCATCTGCCTAAAATTCTTAATGGAGAACAGACACTTCTTACATGATCTATCTACCCATTTTTATAGTCTTATCTCGTTGCTTTATATTTCCCATTAAAATGTTTCTTTATCATTCTTGCCCCAACTTGGTCATCCTTTAAACCTTAAACATTATTTTCTCAGTTTTTGGGGGGACCTGCTCCTACCAGCTCTAGGTTAAATCCACCTATTCTTTTTTTTTTTTTTTTGGTGGAACCGGAGATTGAACTCAGGCCCTTGCACTTGCCAGGGAAGTGCTTATTCCACTGAGCCATCTCCCCGGCCCCACCTATTTTCTTAAACCTGTGCTTGATATACTCCATCACACTTAAATTAGTTTTCCAGCATCTGTCTTTGTTCTACTATGGAAGCTCCATAAAGGCAGTAACTAGTTTTGGCTCACTGATTACATGTTTTCCAGTGTTACAGATGGGTGAAAGAAAATCTTAAATATGGTCTAAATTTTCTTTAAACAAATTAACTTTTACTTACTGACATTCAAAATTGTGATTGCTTTTAGTCATAAAGATTTGTGTGAGAGGTCTGGGAGATGGCTCAGTGGAATGAGCACTTCCCTGGCAAGCTCAAGGGCCTGAGTTCAATCCCTGGTTCCACCAAAAAAAAAAAAGATTTACATGAATCATAGCTCCTTCATTTGGCCTGAATTTTTTGCCCCAAGATGGCAATTTGCTTTTACTAACTTGCAGATTCTGCTCTGTACTAATCCTTCTAGTTCATTTATACAAATGTTGGTTAGTTCTGTTCCCAATTAATAGCCTATTTAGACTTGGTGTCCAAGAATTGCCTATCTCTAGTCATGTTTTTCTGTTTGTACCACTTCTTTCTCTGTGATAAAACAATATCCCGAGTCCTGTGATGATTGTTTGGAAATGAGTATTTTTAGTTCCATATGTACTTTTTTATCTTTTGTTCACTCCACTGTTTTGCTTCACTTTTTTTAACCCCATCTTTTTTTTTTTTTTTTTTTTTTTTTTTTTTTTTTTTTTTTTTTTTTTTTTTTTTTTTTTTTTTTTTTTTTTTTGTCTTTCCCTTCGTTTCTCCTTTGTTTTCCTCCTTACCTTCCTAGTGTGGACTACTGTGGGCATTATTGAGCTACCACCTGGTAGGAATAGAGAAAAAATACTATATCTTAGTACTACTGGTATTTAATACACTCAAAAAAAAGTAAAAATTTGAAGACACATGCACAAATAAATAGCTTTGTAGAATTTAGTGATAGGTTGAATAGATAATTTTTTATGAAAAGAAGCTTTGCTTCATAAAGCTTTATTTAAAATTATATTGTTCCTAAGAGTAGTTGTTTGATCATTAAGAAAATACTAAAGAAATTAAGCTATAGAGTCAGCCAGATAGCTGAGCAGATTAAAGCACCTAGTTAGGCAGACATAGGGACAGGGATTTGATTCCAGCCCTCCTTGCTGGCCCCACCCCCAGGGCACACTGAGCCAGCAACTGAGACTGGGCGTGGTGGCATGGGCCTGTAATCTTAGCACTTGGGAGGCTGAAAACAGGAGGATCACTATGAGTCCAATCTGTGTAGTGAGACCCTGTAGACCCCTATACTAAATACATTTAAAAAATTAGATTAAGAAAGTAAGCTATAGTGTATGACAATGAAGAGTGTTCATAAAACCCTGATAATTAAAAATAAATTGCTTTCTGTTTACATTTAGGAAGACCTAATATTAGCAAATAGCCTTCTTTATTGGCAAAGTTGTAGTGATTTGCAATAAATGGAAAATAATATTTATTTCACTTAGTAAAGCAAGAAACTGGAGGGTGGAGAAATAGGCAGAAAATAGAATAGTTGTCATTTTACTTTATAAATATTTTATATAAAAGTCCTTCACAGTTTCTGTGGTTCTTAATTCTAAAGGCTAATTTAAGCCATATATTACCATGCTTTGAGATCTTCTTCCTAATATTTAAGTTACCACTTGCTTTTTTACTTTATATTATTGTCTTTTCTTCTTGCTCTTTTTGAATTAGGGGGACTACAGGCCATTGCAGAATTATTGCAAGTGGACTGTGAAATGTATGGGCTTACTAATGACCACTACAGTATTACTTTAAGACGATATGCTGGAATGGCTTTGACAAACTTGACTTTCGGAGATGTAGCCAACAAGGTATGTTTTTATAAGATATGTTTCTTAAGGTAGCTCAAGTTTGAGTTTATTAAGATTGCTAACTACTTTTCACTGATTTTCTGTCACCCTCCTAAATTAAACAGTGACTAATAAAAATTTATACTTCATACCTACTTACTTGATTTTTTATGCATAAACAGAGACAAAAGCACATTGACCCATGCAATGATAGTAAATTTATATAATTGTATTAAAAATAATAGTCCTAGGAATGAGAGCAAAACTGAAAATCCTGAGGACCAAGACAAGTGTAACACACACACTGATTCCATCCAAATGAAAAACCTTGCGTTGGTGGTATAGTGGTGAGCATAGCTGCCTTCCAAATGAAAAACCTTATTTAAACTCTTGCTTATCATTGTTTTATCGTTAACTCACTTTCTTTTTCTACTTTGGCAAGGAAGGAACAGACAGCAAAAATTTAGGAGGCTATTTTTCAGTTAGGTAATCTTGTTCTAGATCTTTAGTGGGTTAAAAACATCAGTTATGATTAAAATGAAAATTAGATTTGAACTTTAACATCCAAAACCAAATCACAGAGCCCAGGGAGATAGCTCATAGAATAAGCACTTGCCTGGCAAGCACAGGGTCCTCAGTTCAGTCCCTGGTACTGAAAGAAAAAAAAAAAGTCACAGCTCCAGGTTGCCTTGTTGATTACACTCTGTTCTGTCTCATTCTTCAGGCTACGCTCTGCTCTATGAAGGGTTGCATGAGAGCACTTGTGGCTCAACTAAAATCTGAAAGTGAAGACTTACAACAGGTACTACCTAGAATGTCAAATATTTATTCCTGGATGTTAGCAGTTACTGTCCTGGCCTATATTAAGCCACATCTCAGTATTTTGTATCTCACATGTAATGTATGGTTCTATTAATGGTAGAATAAAGGACAGTAAGTATATTGTAGGAATTCCTTTGGCACCCTAGCACTCAGGAGTTTATTACAAGTAAAGCATTCCTCATCCAATGTCTGGAACACTCTGATATCTGAAACTTAGTTTCATGCACAAAATTAACAAAATATTGAATGAAGTTACCTTCAGATTATGTGTATATGAAACATAGATGAATTTTTTGTTTAGACTTGAATCCCCTGTCCAAGATAATAATATGTAAATTATTGTAAATTTGATTCATCTGCAGGTTATTGCAAGTGTTTTGAGGAATTTGTCCTGGCGAGCAGATGTAAATAGTAAAAAGACTTTGAGGGAAGTTGGAAGTGTGAAAGCATTGATGGAATGTGCTTTGGAAGTTAAAAAGGTACTTTTAAGTCCATGTTCAGCTACTTTTTATTGCTGTCTTCATCTGTCTAAAGGATTCCCTAATTTCTCAGGTTTATCTAACCAGTTCATTGTTTTAGTCCAGATTCCTAAAGAATTAAGGGGACAAACTGGACAAGTTAACTTGACTTTTCTTAGCGTCAGCACTGAAAGTTTTAGACTGCTGTAGGCTGTTCATCAGCATCACTAGCTCCCATTACAGCCTCCTCCCTAATGTGACAATCAGAAATGTTTCTAAAAATTGCCATAATATCGCCTGGGAGAGAGGAAGACAAAAATCACTCATGATGAAGAATCACTGGTATATTACCTTTGCACTCTCCAAATGTCTCAATCTCCCAAAGTCTTCAGTGTGGTCATCAATTTATCAAGAGGTGATCAGATTTATTTATTTTTTCTTTTTTAAAATTTTATTTATTTGTATTTTAACTTTAAGAGTAAAAAATAGAAGCAAAAACAAATAGAAAAAATGACATAAGCAGGGTAACATACAACAGTACATATGTTATAGATTTTTAAAACATGGATAGCTAATTATATATATATTTTTTTTAAATAAAACAATCCAATATAGAGCAGCAGTCTACAGTAGAAGCGGATTATCCACAGTTGTTGATTTGAGCTGTTCACAGCTCAGTATATTAATATGACTTGACTTTACATACCTCCATTTTTATACTTTTCTGCTGGATGGTTAAGAATGACTTAAAGCAAGACCTATATAACAAGAAATGTAACTTTTGTATCAGATAAGGTCAGTCAGGTACCCTCAGGGTTTGTCCTGTAACCTGTACCACACTTTGTAGATCCCTTGTCAGTGTCAGCCTTGTGGATGAGTCACAGCCATTGCTTGACCAATTTGCTCTCTGTGGAAGCCTGAGAGAAAGTTTTCTCTCCATGTGACTCTCCTTAGGCACACTATACATCATCGATCACATTCCTCTGTGGCCCCGTAATCTCCTTGATCAGAAAATTTGGGGCACTACTGAGTTACATGATGTTACAGTACAAATTCTAAGAGATGATCAGATTTATAAGTGAGGAATCCCTACATAACGAATTGTTTATTAAAGAGTCTCCTGTGGGATCTCTGGTTCAGAAGCAAAGCTAATTAAAACATAAAAATAAAAATACTTATCTGGTTTTATTAACTTTATTGAGAAACAAATAGCAATGAGACAGTTTCAAAATCAATCAGTAGGACAGTTTCAATAATTAATACATTGCATATTGTTGTCTTTGTAGTGGTTAAAAATACATATCTGAAAGAGATAAAGCAAGTCATCTTACCCACCCTGGGCTTCACTTTATCCAACCAGTCCAGGACCCACAGCCTACATTTTTTTATTTTTTTGACATGAAGATTTATAATATTGCACAGGCTGGTCTCAAACTGGTGAGCTCCAATCCTCCCACCTCAGCAACTGAAGTAAATGGGACTACAGCCACCTACCACCAATCCTCACACAGTCTATATTTTCTTTTTCAGAGAACGCAAAGGGTCTTTGTTTTTTGTTTGTTGTCTTTCATTGCTAATTTAGTTATTATATTTTTGGTAAAGTATGTTATACCTAGAAAACCCTTGAAATTTAGTAATAGAAGAAAAATATTAGCTGGGCCTAGTGGTATATTCCTATAATTCCAGCTGTGTGGGAGCCTGAGCAGGAAATTGCAAGTTCAAGACTAGCCTTTGTGAAAAGTAAAACCCTATCTCAGAATAAAATAGGACCAGGAATGTAGCCCAGTCGTAGAGCAGTTGCCTAGCACAGGCAAGGCTCGGGAGTTCAGTCCCTAGTGCCACCAAAAGAAAAGGACTTAACAGCAGGATCATGGCAAATTGTGAGCAAATATTCTTAACTGTGTATCAAAGTGCTTTTATGACAGTTACTTTTGGCATAGACCCTGGTTGAACCAGGGTCTTTATACTAAACTACATCTCCAACCTATTTCTTATTTTTCGTTTTGAGCCTGGGTCTCACTAAGTTGCCCAGGGTATGCCTTGAACTTATGATTCTCCTGCCTCAGAGTTCCAGAGTACTGGGATTACAAGTATGCTCCACCAGAGTCAAAAACATTATTACTTTTCAGGTATTTATAGGTCTCTGGGTGGGTAAGTAGGAAGATAGATGGTTGGACAGACAGACAAACCAGAAAGGCAGGCAGGCAGCTTTTCAATACAGTAGAATATTATATACACTGCTGTTGTAACTTGGTCACATCATCTAATGATACTTCTTAGATATCTTGCCATATCAATATGTGATATATAGCAGTTTGAGTTTCTATCCTGAAAATTTTTATTTTCATAATGCACATTAGCTTGATTTTGTACCCTTTAAGATATATATATGGATACTATCTAAATATTTAACTTTCATTAAGTAGAATTGAACAGAAATTATGAGAAGCTGATTCCAACTCTAATTAGATGTTACATATTCTGTTTCTTAATAGGAATCAACCCTCAAAAGCGTATTGAGTGCCTTATGGAATTTGTCAGCACATTGCACTGAGAATAAAGCTGATATTTGTGCTGTAGATGGTGCACTTGCATTTTTGGTTGGCACACTCACTTACCGGAGCCAGACAAACACTTTAGCCATCATTGAAAGTGGAGGTGGGATATTACGGAATGTGTCCAGCTTGATAGCTACAAATGAGGACCACAGGTACACAAAAAATTTTATACTACTTTTAAACTAATTAAAGTAATTCTGTCTTTAAAAAGACATAATTATAAGCAATGTTGTAATCATGAAAGTTCTAGCCCAAAATACATTTACTACAATGAAAAGATAATTACTCCTACTATAACTCATTAATGTGTTTATTCTAGTAAAATTTATAGTATCATAACTCCAGAAATAAACAAATGATAGTTGAGAGATGTAGCCCATATGTGGAGGAAAAAATCAAAGTCACAAATAGTAGAAAAAAATCCCCTCTTGTTTATTAGGATGACATATAAGATTAAGAGACTGATTTTTAAAACTAAGCAAAAACTGTAAATATGATCCATGCACATTTTTCTGTGACATGTTAAGACACGCCAGTAACCATATTTAATCACCTAGATGCCAAGATTTGTAAAAAGTGAGAAATCACTTTTAGGCTTAAAGATTATTAAAAATTAAAAAGTTTTAAAGATTAAAAATCTTTAATTTGTATTATATTTAATGATTGTACACATATTCTACCAGAGAATATTTGTAAAGGAGATGGCAGTGTCATGAAATAATGACAGAGGCATAGAGATGACTCAGGGTACATATTCTTAAAACTTGGACTCTTTATTACATTAAAAAAAAAAATATGAGTGTCTTTCACAGGTTACTAATTTATCCAGTATTATTCCTCTATTTTCCAAAAGAACATGAGGTTCTTTTAGTAAATGAGCTTGTAGAAATATATGTAAACCTCTTTTTCAGGCAGGCATAGTGGCACATATCTATAATCCCAGCACTCTTGGAGGCTGAGGGTGAGGGTGAAGCTGAGGCAAGAGGATCATGCATTCCAGCCTACTCTAACCAACTTAGTGACTTAGTGTGACCTTGTCTCAAAAAAATAAAATATAAAAGGGCCAGGAATGTAGCTAAACACTAAAGCCCTGTGTTCCATTCCCCAATATTGTAAAGAAAGAAAAAAGTTTCTGATGCACAGACTACAGGCTTTACGTTCCTTCCTGCTATGCAAAGAAGTCACCTTAAACTCAGTAAGAAATCACTTGACTACTGGTCTACTGACAGAAAACCACCATGTTAAAGCGTACACTCTTGCCAGTCAATTTTAAAGCCCACTAAAGCAGACTATGCTGTCATTGAGGTTCAGTTTGCCATATATTCAGTGTATTACTATGTAGCTCCCATCCAGAGTTCA
This sequence comes from Ctenomys sociabilis, assembly GCA_004027165.1. Taxonomy (NCBI): domain Eukaryota; kingdom Metazoa; phylum Chordata; class Mammalia; order Rodentia; family Ctenomyidae; genus Ctenomys; species Ctenomys sociabilis. Next base: position 56,514 of record PVKA01003710.1, on the reverse strand, counting down.
TCATATTGATTCTTAGCCCTATATTTACACATTTTAAATATCCTAAAAATCTTTGATTCATATTATCTTTAAATTAATGACTGTACACACATTCTGCCAAAGAGTATTTGTAAAGGAGATATACTTGTATAGGCAGCATCACAAAATGATGCCAGAAGAATAGAAATGACTCTAGAAAGTAATTGTACTGATGTAGGAGCATACAGAAAGCTCCTTCAGCTCTTAAGGGTATATCAATCAGTTCTGTGTGCCTCTTCAAGATATCTCAGTAATACACACTGACACATTTGTAGATTAAATCACTAAAATCACTACCAAATTCCAGTTTAAAGTTTTTATGATCTACTTATAATTGTTAAATTGAGAATTTGCTATGTAAATAAATATATCTGCTCCCCCCAAAAAAAAATTTTTTTAAAGTTATTCAGAATAGAAAGTATAGCCAGAGATATAGCTCAGCGGCACACTGCCTGCTTGGTGAGCATGAGGCTCTGAGTTCAATTCCTAGTACCAAAAGAAAAAAAAAAAAAATAGGAAGTATGGCATAGATGGAAAATAACATTTTTACTTCTTTCATTGTGAGCAATGACTACAGGCATTTCTTGTTTAGCAACTAATTTCCATTCCTGTGACTAAGTTGAGTCTTTGGCTAAGTGGGAAATTGTATATATTATGCAAATTACAATAATCAGAACAAAGAAATAGTCAAAAGAAACTCCAACTCAGTGACTTGATTTTATTTGCATAACTCTTACATGTAGTATTAAGATGTATAACAGCATAAAAGTACAGTACTAATCAGTAAAAATTACAGTACTGTACACACAATGAATCTTACACAAAAAGACACTGAGGCACTAGCAACAAGATGTTCAGAACTATACCAACAAAAAGACCAAAAAAATCTCATGATGCCTCAATAAATTTAGTGTTAAAATATTTTAAAAAAAGCAAGTCATGAGTCCACGTGGTGAAGTCATAAGTCTGAACAGTACACCTGGGTCATAAATAGGTTTTAAGTGAGGAATATCTATAATTTAAAATATTCAGTGTACTAAAAGAATAATAGTGTGGATGTCTGGACTCTATAAGTTAATTGGCACAATCATCTCTGCCTTTTAAATTTTAATAATATCTTCAAATTTGTTTGCTTTCTCCTTTTATTTGTATTGTTGCAGATGTGTTTTACCTTAATTTTTGATGTCTTCTTTTTATTCCAGGCAAATCCTAAGAGAAAACAACTGCCTACAAACCCTGTTACAACACTTGAAATCTCACAGTTTGACAATAGTCAGTAATGCATGTGGAACTTTGTGGAATCTCTCAGCAAGAAATCCTAAAGACCAGGAAGCATTATGGGACATGGGGGCAGTCAGCATGCTGAAGAACCTCATTCATTCAAAGCACAAAATGATTGCTATGGGAAGTGCTGCAGCTTTAAGGAATCTCATGGCAAACAGACCTGCAAAGTATAAAGATGCCAATATTATGTCTCCAGGTTCAAGTTTGCCATCTCTTCATGTCAGGAAACAAAAAGCCCTAGAAGCAGAATTAGATGCTCAACATTTATCAGAAACTTTTGATAATATTGACAATTTAAGTCCCAAGGCATCTCATCGTAGTAAGCAGAGACACAAGCAAAGTCTTTACAGTGACTACGTTTTTGATACTAATCGACATGATGATAATAGGTCAGAAAGTTTTAATACTGGAAATATGACTATTCTTTCTCCATATTTGAATACTACTGTGTTGCCCAGCTCTTCTTCATCAAGGGGCAGTTTAGATAGTTCTCGTTCTGAAAAAGATAGAAGTTTGGAGAGAGAACGAGGGATTGGCCTAAGTGGCTACCATCCAACAACAGAAAACCCAGGAACCTCTTCCAAACGAAGTTTGCAGATTTCCACCACTGCAGCCCAGATTGCCAAAGTTATGGAAGAAGTATCAGCTATTCACACCTCCTCCCAGGAAGATAGAAATTCTGGTTCCACTACCGAATTACACTGTGTTACAGATGAAAGGAATGCAATAAGGAGAAGCTCTGCTGCCCACACACATTCAAACACATACAGTTTCACTAAGACTGAAAATTCAAATAGGACATGTTCTATGCCTTATGCCAAGCTGGAATATAAGAGATCTTCAAATGATAGTTTAAATAGTGTCAGTAGTAGTGATGGTTATGGTAAGAGAGGTCAAATGAAACCTTCAATTGAATCATATTCTGAAGATGATGAAAGTAAATTTTGTAGTTATGGTCAATATCCTGCTGACCTAGCCCATAAAATACATAGTGCAAATCATATGGATGATAATGATGGAGAGCTAGATACACCAATAAATTATAGCCTTAAATATTCAGATGAGCAGCTAAACTCTGGAAGACAGAGTCCTTCACAGAATGAAAGATGGGCAAGACCCAAACACATAATAGAAGATGAAATAAAACAAAATGAGCAGAGACAATCACGGAATCAAAGTACCACATATTCTGTCTATTCTGAGAGCACTGACGATAAGCACCTCAAGTTCCAACCACATTTTGGACAACAGGAATGTGTTTCCCCATTTAGATCCAGAGGAACCAGTGGCTCTGAAGCAAATCGAGTGGGTTCAAATCACGGGATTAATCAAAATGTAAAGCAGTCTTTGTGTCAGGAAGATGACTATGAGGATGATAAGCCAACCAACTATAGTGAACGTTATTCTGAAGAAGAACAGCATGAAGAAGAGAGACCAACAAATTACAGCATAAAATATAGTGAAGAAAAACATCATGTGGATCAGCCTATTGATTACAGTCTAAAATATGCCACAGACATTGCTTCCTCACAGAAACCATCTTTCTCATTCCCAAAGAGTTCATCAGCACAAAGCAGTAAAACTGAACATGTCTCATCAAGCAATGAAGATGCAGCCACACCTTCCCCAAATGCCAAGAGGCAGGCCCACCTGCATCCAAGTTCAGCACACAATAGAAGTGGTCAGACTCAAAAAACTACCACTTGCAAAGTCCCCTCTATCAACCAAGAAACAATACAGACTTATTGTGTGGAAGACACCCCAATATGTTTTTCAAGGTGTAGTTCCTTATCATCTTTGTCATCAGCTGAAGATGAAATAGGATGTGATCAGACCACACAAGAAGCAGACTCTGCAGATACTCTGAAAATAGCAGAAATAAAAGAGAGCAATGTGACTAGAGCAGCTGAAGATCCTGCAAATGAAGTTCCAACAGCATCACAGCATGTTAGAACCAAATCCAGCAGACTCCAGCCTTCTAGTTTATCTTCAGAATCCACCAGGCACAAAGCTGTTGAACTTTCTTCAGGGGCAAAATCTCCCTCTAAAAGCGGAGCTCAGACACCCAAAAGTCCACCAGAACACTATGTTCAGGAGACTCCCCTAATGTTTAGCAGATGTACTTCTGTTAGTTCACTTGATAGTTTTGAGAGTCGTTCCATAGCCAGCTCTGTTCAAAGTGAACCATGTAGTGGGATGGTAAGTGGCATCATAAGCCCCAGTGACCTCCCAGATAGCCCTGGTCAAACCATGCCACCAAGCAGAAGTAAAACTCCTCCACCACCCCCTCAAACAGTTCAGAATAAACGAGAGGTACCTAAAAATAAAGTGGCTCCTGTTGAAAAGAGAGAAAGTGGACCTAAGCAAGCTGCTGTAAATGCAGCTGTTCAGAGGGTCCAGGTCCTTCCAGATGCTGATACTTTATTACATTTTGCCACAGAAAGTACTCCAGATGGATTTTCTTGTTCGTCTAGCCTGAGTGCTCTGAGCCTTGATGAGCCATTTATACAGAAAGATGTGGAGCTAAGAATAATGCCTCCAGTTCAGGAAAATGACAATGGGCATGAAACAGAACCAGAGCAGCCTGAAGAATCAAATGAAAACCAGGAAGAGGCAGAAAAACGTATTGATTCTGAAAAAGATCTATTAGATGATTCAGATGATGATGATATCGAAATACTAGAAGAATGTATTATTTCTGCCATGCCAACAAAGTCATCACGCAAAGCCAAAAAAGTAGCCCAGACTGCCTCAAAATTACCTCCTCCTGTTGCAAGGAAACCAAGTCAGCTGCCTGTCTACAAACTTCTGCCATCACAAAACAGGTTGCAGACACAAAAGCATGTTAGTTTTACACCAGGAGATGATATGCCACGAGTGTATTGTGTAGAAGGGACACCTATAAACTTCTCTACAGCTACATCACTAAGTGATCTAACAATAGAATCTCCTCCAAATGAGTTAGCTGCTGGTGAAGGGGCTAGAGGAGGGACACAGTCCAGTGAATTTGAAAAACGAGATACCATTCCTACAGAAGGCAGAAGTACAGATGAGGCTCAAAGAGGAAAACCATCGATAGCTATGCCTGAATTAGGTGACAGTAAAACAGAAGAAGGTGATATTCTTGCAGAATGCATTAATTCTGCTATGCCCAAGGGAAAAAGTCACAAGCCTTTCCGTGTGAAAAAGATAATGGACCAGGTCCAACAAGCATCTGTGTCTTCATCTGGAACTAACAAAACCCAAATAGATAACAAGAAAAAGAAGCCTACTTCACCAGTGAAACCTATGCCACAAAACACTGAATGTAGGACACGTATAAGAAAGAATACAGACTCAAAAAATAATTTAAGTGTTGAACAAACTTTCTCAGACAACAAAGATTCAAAGAAACAGAACTTGAAAAATAATTCCAAGGACTTAAGTGATAAGCTGCCAAATAATGAAGATCGGGTCAAAGGAAGTTTTACTTTTGATTCTCCTCATCATTATACTCCTATTGAAGGAACACCGTACTGTTTTTCACGAAATGATTCTCTGAGTTCTCTAGATTTTGATGATGATGATGTTGACCTTTCTAGGGAAAAGGATGAGCTAAAGAAGGGGAAAGAAAATAAGGACACTGAAGGTAAAGTTACCAGTCACACAGAACTAACCTCAAACCAACAATCAGCTAATAAAACACAAGTTGTTACAAAACATCAAATAAATCGAGGTCACACTAAACCTTTACCACAGAAGCAACCCACTTTTCCCCAGCCATCCAAAGACATACCAGATAGAGGGGCAGCAACTGATGAAAAATTACAGAACTTTGCTATAGAAAATACTCCAGTGTGCTTTTCTCGTAATTCCTCCCTGAGTTCTCTCAGTGACATTGACCAGGAAAACAACAACAAAGAAAATGAACCCATCAAAGAAACTGAGCCTCCTGACTCACAAGGAGAACCAAGTAAACCTCAGGCTTCAGGTTATGCTCCTAAGTCATTTCATGTTGAAGATACCCCCGTTTGTTTTTCAAGAAATAGTTCTCTCAGTTCTCTTAGTATTGATTCTGAAGATGACCTATTGCAGGAATGTATAAGTTCTGCAATGCCAAAAAAGAAAAGGCCCTCAAGACTCAAGGGTGATAATGAAAAGCACAGTCCTAGAAACATGAGTGGAATATTAGCTGAAGATTTGACACTTGATTTGAAAGATGTACAGAGACCAGATTCAGAACATGGTTTATCCCCTGATTCAGAAAATTTTGATTGGAAGGCCATTCAAGAAGGTGCAAATTCCATTGTGAGTAGTTTGCATCAAGCTGCTGCTGCAGCCTGCTTATCTAGACAAGCTTCATCTGACTCAGATTCTATCCTTTCATTGAAATCAGGAATCTCACTGGGATCACCTTTTCATCTTACACCTGATCAAGAAGAAAAACCTTTCACAAGTAATAAAGGCCCGCGAATTCTCAAACCTGGGGAGAAAAGTACATTGGAAACTAAAAAGATAGAATCTGAAAATAAAGGAATCAAAGGAGGAAAAAAAGTTTATAAAAGTTTGATTACTGGAAAAGTTCGATCTAATTCAGAAATTTCAAGCCAAGTGAAACAGCCCATTCAAACAAATATGCCTTCGATCTCTCGAGGTAGGACAATGATTCATATTCCTGGAGTCCGAAACAGTTCCTCAAGTACAAGTCCTGTTTCTAAAAAGGGCCCACCCTTGAAGACTCCAGCCTCCAAAAGCCCTAGTGAAGGTCAGACAACCACCACTTCTCCTAGAGGAGCCAAGCCATCAGTAAAGTCTGAGTTAAGCCCTATTACCAGGCAGACTTCCCAAATAAGTGGGTCAAATAAAGGATCTTCTAGGTCAGGATCTAGAGATTCCACTCCTTCAAGACCTGCCCAGCAACCATTAAGTAGACCTATGCAATCACCAGGACGAAACTCAATTTCCCCTGGTAGAAATGGAATAAGTCCTCCTAACAAATTATCTCAACTGCCAAGGACATCATCCCCCAGTACCATTTCAACTAAGTCCTCAGGTTCTGGGAAAATGTCATATACATCCCCAGGTAGACAGATCAGCCAGCAAAACTTCACCAAACAAACAGGCTTATCCAAGAATACCAGTAGTATTACCCGAAGTGAGTCTGCCTCTAAAGGACTAAATCAGATGAGTAATAGCAATGGATCCAATAAAAAGGTGGAACTTTCTAGAATGTCTTCAACTAAGTCAAGTGGAAGTGAATCTGATAGGTCAGAGAGACCTGTCTTAGTACGACAGTCTACTTTCATAAAGGAAGCTCCAAGCCCAACCCTGAGGAGAAAACTGGAGGAATCTGCTTCATTTGAGTCTCTTTCTCCATCTTCTAGACCAGATTCTCCTACTAGGTCCCAGGCACAAACACCAGTTTTAAGTCCTTCCCTTCCTGATATGTGTCTGTCCACACATACATCTGTTCAGGCTGGTGGATGGCGAAAACTCCCACCTAATCTCAGTCCCACTATAGAATATAATGATGGAAGGCCAGCAAAGCGTCATGATATAGCACGCTCCCATTCTGAAAGTCCTTCCAGACTGCCAATCAATAGGTCAGGAACCTGGAAACGTGAGCACAGCAAACACTCATCATCGCTTCCTCGAGTAAGCACTTGGCGAAGAACTGGAAGTTCATCCTCAATCCTTTCAGCTTCATCAGAATCTAGTGAAAAAGCAAAAAGTGAGGATGAGAAGCATGTATACTCTATTTCAGGAGCCAAGCAAGCTAAGGAAAACCAAGTAACCACAAAAGGAACATGGAGAAAAATAAAAGAAAGTGAAATTTCTCCCACAAATCTCACTTCTCCAACCACTTCCTCAGGTGCTACAAATGGTGCTGAATCAAAGACTTTGATTTATCAAATGGCACCTGCTGTTTCTAAAACAGAGGATGTTTGGGTGAGAATTGAGGACTGTCCTATTAACAACCCTAGATCTGGAAGATCTCCCACAGGTAATACTCCCCCAGTGATTGACTGTGTCTCAGAAAAGGGAAACCCAAGTATTAAAGATTCAAAAGATAATCAGGGAAAACCAAATATGAGTAATGCCTCAGTGCTCTCTGCGGGTTTGGAAAACCGCCTGAACTCCTTTATTCAGGTGGATGCCCCAGACCAGAAAGGAACTGAGACAAAGTCAGGACAAAGTAACCCTGCCCCTACAGCAGAGACTGGTGAAAATTCCATAGCAGAGCGCACCCCATTCAGTTCAAGCAGCTCCAGCAAGCACAGCTCACCTAGTGGGACTGTTGCTGCCCGAGTGACTCCTTTTAACTATAACCCCAGTCCTAGGAAAAGCAGCGCAGATAGCACTTCAGCCCGGCCATCTCAGATCCCAACACCAGTGAATAACAACACAAAGAAACGAGATTCAAAAGCCGACAGCACGGAATCCAGTGGAACTCAAAGTCCTAAGCGTCATTCTGGGTCTTACCTTGTGACATCTGTTTAAAGAGCTGGAAATACGAAACTAAGAAAGTCAGGTGTTAATTGCAACTGCTCTAAGAAATTTTCATTTCAGATGAAAACACAAATGATTGAATAGTTTTGTAAATAGGTTTGATTCTTGTTAGAAGGTTTTTGTTCTGGAAGCCATATTTGATTAGTACACTTTGTCTTTACTGGTCATATTTTGGGAGGCACTCTTAATATTTAGGGAAAAATGGTAAAGCCAAGTATATTTGTATAGTATGTTTTACATATATTTAAGTAGCATCCACCCCATCATCCTTTAATTATCGTGTGTCTTAACACTACAGATAGAAAATATATATTGCTGTTACCAATCATTTCGAGATTATAAACTAAACTTACATCAGGGAGAAATTGGTACTTATGCAAAAAAAAGTTTTAGTCCTAGTGAATCCATCTAACATCATAATTAATCATGTGGCTGTGAAATTCACAGTAATATGGTTCCCGATGAATAAGTTTACCCAGCCTGCTTTGCTTTCCTGCATGAACGAAACTGATGGTTCGATTTCAAAAGTAATGATTAACAGTTCTGTGGATACATGATGTGCATAGAGATAGCTACAGTGTAATAATTCACACTGCTTTGTGCTAAAAAAAAAAAATCTGTGTAACTGTAAAACATTGAATGAAGCTATTTTACCTGAACTAGATTTTATCTGAAAGTAGGTAGAATTTTTGCTATGCTGTAACTGTTGTATATTCTGGTATTTGAGGTGAGATGGCTGCTCTTTTATTGAGACATGAATTGTGTCTCAACAGAAACTAAATGAACATTTCAGAATAAATTATTGCTATATGTAAACTATAACTGAAATTGGTATTTGTTGGAAGGACCTTATTTCACATTTGTATTAATAATTGTCAAAAGGGCCTCTTTTAAAAGCTTATATAAATTTTTTTCTTCAGATTCTATGCATTAAGAGAATATTTCCTCTTACTGTAATAAAAACATTTGAAGAAGACTGTTGGCACTTAACCATTCCTGAAATTAACTTTTTTTAAATGTAATCACCACTTCTTGATACTGTGTTTTTCCACTTTTTTCCCCCTTACTGTACTGCAACCCAGTTAAAATAAGTGCATATTAGAGTGCAGACTGCCTAGCATTGGAGTCAGCAGTGAACTTAACAGCCCAGAGTACTTCCTTTTTCTTGTGGAATTCTGTACTTGAAAATCTAATGTTTTTTTGTTTGTTTGTTTGTTTTTAAGTGTAAGTAGTCTTCTCAGTTTTAGAACGTAACTGCCTTCTCCCTCATCTTTTCCCTGTTGCTACTGGGTCTGAAATGAACACCATGCATCACCCCGTATGTTAGGGCAGAACTTTTGCAGCCAAGTATCATCAGCATTTGCCAGCATGTGGAACTTCAAAGGTAGATTTAATACCAATAAGATAGTCAAAATGATATTTTAAAATCCTGTTTAAAACTTTATTTTTGGTGGGTTCAGCTGTAGGAAAGTGCTCTTTCATAAAATATACTTAGTAAAGATAATTTAGTTCTATGTCTTGATGCATTTATCATAAAAGATCAGAGGGGGACTGATAAATGCTCCTGTGTTTGTTAAATAAGAATTTTATTTTTCATGATAAAAGTCATGTACTTTGCATTTGGAGATGGAAAAGGAGTTTTAGCCATGTGGAGCACTGGGAAGAGAAAGTGAGAGGTGAGTTTGCCTGCCTACCTGGTGCCCCTAATGTCAGTCATGTAAGTCACTATCCACTGCTTCCTATGTGTATAACTGGCAAGTGATGGGGCCCATTGCTTTTAAAGCTAGAATACCAGAATATTACAGAGCTGTGATTTTTAGCTAAGGCATTTTACTCAAGGATGTATTCTTTCCAGTGCTCTACTTCTAAGCACCTCAAGTACTTTGGAACATATCTCCCTTTAAATTTGTCAAATTTTTATCTGAAAATGTCTGTGAAAATATTCTGTTCAAGGCTGCCGTGAATAACAGGGACACATGTATAACCCTTTTCTTCAGTCCAGATTTTGTCTGAATTACTGCATGTCAGTTTTTATAAGCCACTTCACATATTTTTATAGAAAAAGATGGGGTCGTAAAATAAAACTGCCCTTACATTCACATAAGAAAAGAAATATGATCTGTATTGGAAATGAAAGAAAAGTTTGTTCTATGTTCCAGAAGCCTAGAATTCCTGTGGGCAACACTGCTGAGAGAGGGACAATTGGTCAATCATTCAGTGTTGTCCCTTAAAGAGAAGGTTGCTGGGTGAGACCCTCTGGTTAAGAGAGCAGGTCAGAATTAGTAAATGGGCAGATCTCAACCCTACTTTGAGAAGTTCCCACGGTGCTGCCAGGAGTGATAGCAGGCCAAATTTCCCAGGCTGTGCTTGGTACAGATGGCAAACTAAACCCAGTGCTGGGCTTCGTTAACAGTTGCAGTGCCATCAGGGTGACAGGTACGATTCCCTATTTAGCTTGCATAGCAGCTCAGTGGTTCTGCAACAAAGATGTATCTGAATCATCCTGAAAGCCTGGCACAGTAGTGCTCACCTGTAACGCATTACCAGATTGCTCCAGCCAGAAGTTAAGACCAGCCTGGGTGACTCAGGGAGGCCTCATCACAAAAGCAAAAAGGCTGGACCAGTTTGAGTAGATTTGAAGGGGCCAAGTGTAGGCATTTGTAACAGGCTGAAATGTTGCTGACTAGGGACTGTGGCTTGTGAATTACTGCCCTCAGTTACCGTGAAGTTCCTTGAATGATTGCCTTTGGCTCTAACAATTCAACAACTGGACATTTAATCTACCAACAAATAAATTCTTCCTCTGCACATGAAAGATAAATACTGAGCTGTTTGGTCCAATAAGGACCATCCCAACTGCCAACAGAACAAAGATCAAACATGAATGAACAGGTACTTCTGAAGAACAAAAAGTCTGAAACAGCTAAGTTTTCCTTTGATTCAATCATTGTAAAAGGCAGTAACTTCAACAAATATTTTATTTGAATTTATAGTTAAGATTTGTGCCTAGGGAGGATTGGTTTCAAATGAAAGGAAAAATTACCCAATTTGTAGTACACGTAGAAGTGTTAATTTGCTAACAAATATTTGATGTTAAACTTTACAAATTACCAAGGCACTGAAAAGAAAGTTAATGATAGAAGAACAAAGATAAGTATAAGCACAGTCAGAAAAAAGAAGAACACCCACGACCTTTGAGCTGAACTACACCCCTAGTCTTCCGCCCAAACCAACAGAGTCTCCCTGAGTTGCCCAAGCTGGGTTCAAATTTGTGATCCTCCTGCCTCAGCTTCCCAGAGTGGTAGGATTACTAGGCATGTACCTCTACTCCCAGCTAAATTTTTTTTCTTGATTACATAAAATATATTGCTACCAAGTTAATTAAATGAAAAGATAAGTCTGCTGGCTGAGGAGGGAAGCCAGCTGCACTAGATCTGAATCTATGTAATCATAGTTTCTTTGTATCTAAGAAAGAAGAGTGCCTGAGATGCAAAAATAAATTGCCTAGAGCTGAAGAAAGACTTTGGAATAGTCAGCATTAAAAACTTAGTGAATAGCCAGCTGTGGTGGCTCAGGCTGGTAATCACAGCCCTTGGGAAGCTGAGGCAGGAAAGTCACTGCAGGTTCAAGACCAGCCTGGGCCACATAGCTCAAGAAACAGTTCAAGCCCCTTTCCAAAATAAAGCAGCAGTAGAACACTTGTATTACCTGCCTTGGGAAAGGAGAAAAAAAAAAAAACTTGGCAATTTGAAATACCATTCACATAATCTTTCTGGTTGATGCATGCTAGAACTGAAAGCGCATGTATATTTTGACTGTTTAAACTAATGATTGACATCATGGAGCTTAAACACAAGTGGGTCAAGAGCAGAAGGGAGCAAATCTTGGAGAGATGTAAGTCCCTTGCTACTGGAATCACCTCAGCCTGAGCCATTTCTGAGTCCTAATTCTTTTCCTGACTTGAGGGCATTTGTGAACAAGTTTGTTCTGAAGTAGACCTATCTTAATGCAGGCCATCTCTAATGACATTTAAAGAATACTAGGTAATTCACAGATCTGTTGAAGGGCTAGATTAGTAAGGCTTGGAAACTTCACAGTGAAAACAACAGCCAAACTGTACTGTGCAGTGGCTTTGGAAAAGACCCACTGCTTAGGGGACAGGGAGATGGCTCAGTGAAATAAGTGCTTCCCTGGCAAGCACAAGGACCTGAGTTCAATACCCAGTTCCACAAAAAAGAAAAAAGACCCACTGCTGCTCCTAATGGTAGTACCCTGTGACACCACTACTATTTGAAATAAGATTACATGTGGCATTTTCATGCTCTCCCTGCTGACTTCTGGGTTAAAATCTTGATTGAGTGGGTGCACTTGACAAAAGATATGCTGCATACCTACATGGGCTGGAAAAGCTTTCTTTTGAGTTTTTGGAGTTTATGCCTGTGTGTGCATGTTTTAGACAGGGTCTTAACATATAGCCCAGGCTGGTCCTCAATTTGCCTCAGCTTCAGAGTGCTGGGATAACAGGCATGCGCCACCATGCCCAAAATACTTTGGTTTTGGTTTTATTTGGTTTGGGGTTTTGTTTTATACAGTTTTGTGTGTTATTTTTTTTCATTGAGGAAACTGGATTCATAAATCATGAATTTCTCATCATCAAGGGACATTTCAAAAGCACTGGATAACCAAAACCATGACATTTCTTTCTATCATTGTATCCCAGTGGTTCATACAATTCAATTAAATAGGTGTAAATTGAGTAAGTTGTCAAATGTATGTGATCCCAGGACTTGGGAGGCTGAGGGAAGAGGAACAGTTAGAGTGTGGGTTATGTCATAAATTTAAGGCCAGTCTGAACTACATAATGAGACCCTGCTTCAAAAAAAAAAAAAAAGGAAAGAAAGAAAAAAAAAGATACTTGAGCAAGAAGCTCTTAAATTGGAATAAATGTGTAAATAATTGTGATTAATCTGAGGAGTCTCAATGGAAATACCCAATTAAAGCAAAAGAAAATTAAATGCTTAATGATTCTAATCAAATTCAAGATAATGGGCCTGAGAGATAGCTTGGCAGTCTAACACACCTGCTTAGACAAGCAAACAGGGACTGCTGTTGGATCCTGGCATCACAGGTGGATGAGCCCTGCCCCCAGGGTGGGCTGAGCCAGAAAAAAAAAAAATTCAAGGTGACTCCAACTCAAAGTGGAAAACGAGGATTAGAAAGAAGAGGGTTTTAAAAAAGTGAATTTTGAATCTCTGCAGGGTCAACAGGCACTATTTTAACTTGGAAAACCACAAATTCAGTTTTTTTTTTAATTTAATGGTAGCATCAATGCTAAAAAAGTAAATTTCCCCATCTTTTAGCTAGTAAATCCTAAAATAACTAAAGACTTTCTTTTTTTTTTTTTTTTTTTTTTTTTTTTTGCGGTACTGGGGATTGAACTCAGGACCCTGTGCTTGCCAGGCAAGCACTTATTCTACTGAGCTATCTCCCTGGGCCCCAAAGATTCTTAAAAGAAATAAGGGAGGAAAACTAACCCCAACAAAGTATAAAATGGTAGAATGCCAAGTGAATCATGAAATGTACACAATAAAATAGCCCCTATCAAGCTGGATAAAGTAAAATCCTCCATTAGTGAAAAACACTTCAAATGATCTAGAATAAACATAACTAAAAATTCAACTCTACCTGCACAGGTAAATTTAAGGACAGTAGTGGCAGACTTGTGCCCAAGTATAACTCTAGAGAAAAGGCAGCAAATATGAGAAAAGATGAGCCTGGGTCAGGAAGCCTTTCTGCGCCAGCCAACATGCTATGGAGTAAAAGGGAGACTGCACATGTTGGAAAGACTGAGATGGGCATGAGCCCAGCAGCTCTGATGGGTGAACTAGTGTACAACAAAAGGAGATAGTCTGAAACCACAGCTTCCTTCTAAAAGGTAGGACCTGGTAGAGGGATTCTATCAGCAGGTTCTTCCCACCATCCCTACCTCGGTATCAGGGATGGATCCCAGGGCCTAGAACAGGCTAAGCAAAAGTTCTACCTCTGAGCCATATCCTCGCCCTTTTTCCTTTGAGACGAGGTCTTGCTTGCTAAACTGCCCAGGCCAGGCTGGCCTCTTAATACACCATCCTGCCTCAGCTCCCACATGCATGCTGGGAATGCAGGTGTGCACCATCGTGCCTGGCCAGAGGTGGTTGGCTTTAGCTGAGGGCCTCAACCGATTTGGAATCAGTAAAGCATCTAGAAGTTTGGATGAGGGAAGAATTACAGAAAATGTAATAGGTTTGCTTAGTAGAGGAAAGAATTTGAAATTCTTGGAAGAAAAGAAGCTATGGCAAAGAACAACAGGACAGAAGCAGCAGCGAAGCTGAGTCCCTATGCTCTGCATAGGACCTGGCGATACAGGGACTTCAGATGACCAGATGTCCGTTATTTCAACTGGAATGCTTAGTTCTTTGTAAAATCTGTTCTTGTATTAACTTATTGTATTTAAAATAAATTCTTAAATTCTGTTTCTAATCTTTTTTTGTTTTTGTTTTTGTCTTTAAGACAGGGTCTCCCATGCAGTTCTGGCTAGCCCTGAGCTCACTCTGTAGCCCAGGTTGGTCTTGAACTTGTCCCAGAGTGCATAACCACCCGCCGGGCTCCCTTCCTTTAAATTGCAGGTGTTGAGAATTTTGTCTCGACAACAAGGAAACTGAGTAAGACAGGATTCGCTTGTCCCATTCCTCCATTTGTGGTCATTGCCAATGACTCTTTCCAGGAATTGGTACACTTTAGAACGGAGTAAGTAAGCGTTACTTATTCACAGGACAAACAATCTGGCATTCAAACCACAGTGCAAGGAAGACAGCTACAGTCCGCACAGGATAGACAAGTCAGAGGCTCCACTCAGTTGTGTCGGTGTAGAGACCATGTATCCATCCTCCCCCAGACTCACACTTTTGGGGAGATTTATTTCATCTGTCAAACTATCTTACCATTTCTGGTTTGGTTTAGGGTTTTATGCTTTTGTGGGGTACTTTGTTTTGTTTAAAAAGTTCCTTTGTAGAGGAGGAACAAAGACACTGCTAAAATAGAAATTAAAGTGATTGGTTGAACAGAAATGCTAAAATATTGTTTTGCAATTGAGATAAAAACGTGCTATTGTGACCTACTTAATATTTAGGCTAGAGACTTGAGAAAGGTTCAGAAGATCGCTTTGCCCTCGGTGCTGATGGGAAGGGTATGGCCCATGCCAGGCAAGCAGTCCTACCTCAGGGCTACACCGCAGCCTCATGGCTGTTTCTTAAAAGCAGTTCAATTTCCCACTCAACCTATACTAGGAGGAAAGACACCAACCATCCTTATTTTTGAGGATAACAAATAGAAACGAGATTTTCTTTTTTAAAATTGGGGCTTGAAACCAGGGCCTTTACACTGAGCTACAATCCCCATTTCATTTTCTTTTTATTTTGGATAGGGTTTCACTAAATCCCCGGGGCCAGGATTTGAACTTGCACATATCCTGCCTTAAGTTTCCCTCAGAGCTGGGATAACAAGCGTGGGCCACCGCACCAGGCTCCAGAATTCTTTATAGAACGCGGTAACTTAACACTCATCTCCTGAGCTTTCCAAGCGACCCAGCTGCCACTTCACAACTGCTTTTCATCCGATCCATAAATTGCTGACTACTCCTTTGGGTCCCTAGTTCCTTATGAAGGCTCCAGTAGCATATAAAATCTGTATTGTCCTCTTCTCTTGTTCATCTATTTTATATCATTTTAACTCTGGATTCCTAAAATAGAGGTGTTCTTCCATCCCTACACATCAACTGAAGGCACTGGAAAATGTACTTAAAGTTCAGACTAGAAAATGCACTTCAGGAACTTAAAAGGTAAACAGTCAAGTTGCGAACATTTATAAAGTATACTGAAACACACTGCCAATAACTGCCAACTCCATTATAAAAATTCAATTCTGCCCAATTGGAAGCAAGCAGGTCCAAAGAGCGGATTAAAAAATTAAACATAAAAGGGTATTTCAGCCGGGCGTGGGGGCGCATGCCTGTAATCCAGCACTCAGGAAGCTGAGGCAAGAGGATCGCCACGAGTTCCGGGGCAGCCTGGGATGCATCTCAAGGCCAAAAAAACACATTTTTTTGTTTGCTATAACTTGTATTTCTCTCTAAACTACACAGACTCCCCTAAGTGTATGGCCTTCGCCTCTGCCAACATGAGCAGCACCACCTACTTCGCTCTGTAACACGGATTGAGTGTGTGGGGAAAAAAGGCAGTGCGATGCCCGGAACGCAGCACCAGCAGTCACCAGGGCCAGGATCTTCTCTCAAACTCCGTGGTCTTCTCGCGAGAGTAGAGTTTACACGCCACGTCAGAACCTACCGACCCAGGCGCGGAGCGACTAGAGCCGGAACAAGCTGGCAGCAAAACGCAGCGCCGCGGGGCCCTGCGGTGGGAGCACTTCCGCCGGAAGAGCGCGAGCGCCGGGACTTCCGGCTCATATTAACGAATTCCGTGCGGCTTGAGGCTGTGTGGATATGGCTTGCGCCGCCGCCCGCTCCCCGGCCGACCAAGACAGGTGGGTCCTGAGAGCGAGGGGTCTGCGGCGAGGCCGGCGCCCGCCGCCGCTCAGCCCGGCCTCCTCGCCCCGGCGCCTCTCCGCTCGGAGCGCCTGATTCTCGGGGAAGCCTGCAGCGCCAGCTCTTCCTGGGCTCTTCAGATTCGGAGCTTTTGCTTGCGTTGCGGACGGGAAATAACAGTCACATCGTGAAGACTGTGTCCTCTTCTTTTTCATTCAGAAAAACTGTATCTCTGATAGCATATTTTTTATATAACAGGATGGGGGCCACCTTCAGGCAGTTGTGCACTCGAGTCAGTTACCGCTTTGTTTTGTTTGCATTGGTGGACGCACGGTGTCACCACTTGGCAGCCTTAAATTTGCGTTGCTGCCCGTGAGATCTTCCTGCCTCGGCCTCCGGGATGTTGTGATCCGTGGCGTGCGCTGCCACACGTAGCTATTTTCTTTAGTTTTTCACCTTTAACAAACGATGCTTAATCCCCCCCCAAAAGAAAAGTGAATAGTTTTTAAGTGAGTTAGATAAAAATGTAAAGAAGCATTAATGAAATGTGTAAATGTACATGCCTTTAAATACTACTCGTGTTACACCAACTGTACTTTTTCTGTGGCAGGTTTATTTGTATCTATCCCGCTTATTTAAATAATAAGAAAACCATCGCAGAGGGGAGGCGGATCCCAATAAGTAAGGTGAGCTGTGACCTCACCCCCATGCTTCTGGGTTGGAGAGTTCATTCTAAGTCTTTTCCTTAGAATTGGTGAAACCTGAAAGAGCACTGTTTCGAAACTGGAGGAATTTTTTTAAACAGCGTTCAATGAGACTGTGGGAGCAAAGTGTCTAGCGTGTATTTTTTTTTTTTTTTTTTTTTTTTTTTTTTTTTTTTTTTTTTTTTTTTTTTTTTTTTTTTTTTTTTTTTTTTTTTTTTTTTTTTTTTTTTTTTTTTTTTTTTTTTTTTT
>PVKA01003710.1:0-39092 GCA_004027165.1 Ctenomys sociabilis | reverse complement strand
GTACAGGCATGCGCCACCATGCCCAGCTAGCGTGTATTTTTTTTAACCAAGGTTATTAATAGCCTTTATTAATGGAAATAAAAAGGATGGCATTACACAATTTAATATCCAGAAAACGGCATAGATTTTTCAGAGCCGGGTATAGTTCACAGGCACAGTAGGAAGCCCTGGGTTGGAGTTGGGGGGAAGGGTCACTATCCGGGACCTGGCCAAGATTCCCAACTGCCTGTATAAAGGGTAGAGTGAAAGGATAAAATAAGGACATAAGAAATTTAGTAATGCATAAAGCGGGACTGAGGTCAGTGCCTCAGGATGGGCAGAGACGAAGACTCTCCAAGCCAGCCACTGTTCATTGGGTGGACAGGACAGGAGGGACTAGAAAAAGTTGCTGTCAGAGGAAGGCTCAGAGCTGGCACATCGGATAGATGATCCTGGGATGACTGGGGGTGGGGGGTGCGGAGCTGATCCCACTCTAACAAGGATCTTGACCTATGGTGATAATCCCAAACCACCATATAACCTTAGGAAGAATGCAAAATTAGCCCTTGTAAATTTGTGGTCCCCAACAGATTACAGTTCTGAACGTTAAAATTTTCTTTCTCCTTTGTGCTCTTTGTATAAGAACTCACTGTTGAATTTTAGCTTTAGTTCAGTAAGTGCTAGCCAAGGATTTTGTAGCAGCATTTCTTTTTAAAATTGATGTTTTAGTCAATTTTCAAAGAAGCTTTTACCTTTTCTATTCTAATGACAGATTTCAGACAGTTTAGCCTGTGAAGCCTTGAATTAGCTATTTTTGTGTTACTTAAATTAGCTATTTTTAATGCTGTCTTTCATTTTACTGCTATATTCTGGAAAAGAAAAATACTGAACAAAAGAAAGATACTTGTTTTTCCTCAGGAAAAGAAAGATACTAAAATACTTGTTCAGAATAATACCCAGCATTAAGTCACTGTGACAGACTGGTGCTCTCCAATTCTTTCTAAATCTGAAAGAATTATTAAAACTTTTGTTGGTGTTCAGGAGTCATAATCCTACATATGTCTTTTTTAAAAATTTAAGTTTATTGGTACATTTTATGCATATGTTATGATCACATTCATCATAGGGAGTTTGTACCTGTACATAACATAACTTGATTCTTTTTTATTCCCTTCCCTAAAAAAAAGAAAAAAAGACGTTTTTTCTTTATTTTTTTAACGACTAAATTAAGCTCAAAATGAAAACATTAAGTAGTTTTCCCTTCAGCCTCTCTTCCCCTTTTTATTTACAAAAGCTTTGTGTCTTTATAGTTTGATTAATTTTCACAAAGGGAGTCCTGAGTAAGCAGCATCCAAATTTCAAAAGCATTACCAAGCCAGATGTAGTGGTACGTGCCTGTGCTGTATGCCTTGTTCACTTTGGAGACTGAGACAGGAGGATGGAGAGTTCCATGCCAGCAGGGTTACATAGACCCTCCCCCACCTCAAAAAAATAAGTTACTACTTTGCAGGAAGAGTCTGTTAATGCCCCTTCCCAGTTAATGTACTTTATTTTTTTCACTAAGCTTTAAGCTAATGAGATTTACCCATATTTTGAGGTATTGGTTTTTGTTGTTAGTGTGTTTTGATGCTGGGCAATGGGCCCAGGCTCTTGGGCCTAAGGCTTTGCTAAACATGTACCCTACCACTGAGGAACGTCCTCAGCCCCTTTCAGTACAGTTTATTTATATACTTATTTTTAATGTATTCAGTACAGGATATCACTAAGCAGCTTGGACTCATAGTGAACTTCCTGTCTCATCTCGGTCTTGGTGGCCAGTTCAGTATTCCCAGGGACAGGACCAGAGTGGCATGTGGTACCAGGGATCAAACCCCAGTGCCTGCACTTGCCTAAGCAGGTGCTTAATCCACTGAGCTATCTCACAGGCCCAATATAGTACAATTTCGTTCTTCCTGCTCTGTAGTGTTTTTAACAGCTGCACCATTAATAAATATCTAGGGAACAGCTAAGTACATTTGAAGGTGCTTAGCATCCCTGGCCTGTCCACTAGAAGACAGATCCTCTCCCCTAGTTAATCCAGATCAACTGCCAAATGTGGACATATTCCTCTGCTGAAGACCACTGCTCTGTACACTGCATTGTGGAAGTACACCACAGTCCTTCCGTTGATGGATAGTTGTGTGGTTTCTAATTTAGGGCTGTTGTGCACAGTGCTTTGATGTGTGCTCTTGAACTTACCTTTTTTGTATCACTGTGGACCATGCCTAGGATGGAACTGCAGGTCCACAGAGAATCATATATTCAGCTACAGTAAATATTGCCAGTTTCTAGTGGTTCTCTATGTAATTTAGTCAGCAGTCATGGAGCACTTGCTCTTTCAAAGCACCACCCTAGGAAAATGCTGAGACACAAAACTAATCCCTCACCCTCGGGCAATTTATGTTCTGTAAAAGACAGACTGACACAAATGGGCATCACTATTACTCCCAGAGTGCTTTTTTATTTTTTGTTTGTTTTAGGAGTAGAACCCATGGCCTGTGCACTGAACTGTATCCCCAGGCCATTTCATTTTGCTTTGTTCACAGTTTTTGTTTTGGTTTTGATGTTTGGGTTTTTTTTTTTGGGGGGGTGGCAGTTTGAGACAAGCTGCCTCAGCTTTTCAGTGTTCCGATTGCAGGTGTGCACCAGCACACCCAGTTGCCTAGGGTTTGTTAAAATTATGGTTGAAAAACTGTATTTGGTAAAAGGACCTGAGGTTTGGGTATGTTTTAATCGTGGTATTTGAAACGACTTACACAGTCCTGTAGCAGTATCCACTTAGGGATATACTACTTAATGTTTTCCTTTTTACCTGTTCAGGCTGTTGAAAATCCTACAGCTACCGAGATTGTAGATGTGTGCTCAGCAGTTGGACTTAATGCAGTTATTGAGGTATGATATGACTCTTCTGTTTCCCATGTTCATCTCAATGGTGTAATAACTTTCTTAAAACCTATTTTTGTTTTGTTTATGCTAGAAAAATAAGATGTACTCCAGAGAATGGAATCGTGATGTTCAATACAGAGGCAGAGTCCGAGTCCAGCTGAAGCAGGAAGATGGCAGCCTCTGTCTAGGGCAGTTCCCATCACGTAAGACTTTTTTTATTTTTTTAATGATTAAATTGAACTCAAGAATAGGTTATTCCTGTTCAATACAAAAACGATTCTAAAACTGACCTTTTCAAAGGTGTAAATTAATTTTATTGTGATTTTTTGGGTTTTGTTTTTTTTTTTTAGTAATTGAGAAATAACAATGAGACAATTTCAAAACCAATTAATAGGACAGTTTCAATAATTAATACATTGTATATTGTTGTCTTCTGAGTGGTTATTCATACTACAAGATGACATGATGTCCTATCCAAATACTATTAGTACAAATCTTTCTTCTAATTGAATTAAGAGAAAGTAGCTGTATATCTATCTTAACTATTTTGTATATACAGGTACAAAATGATCCTTCCTTTGTATCCCCTTTTTTAATTAGTTTTGTTAGAGATGGATATTCTATTGCTACTTAAATATTATAGGTGCATGAATTCAGCAAAATAATCCAATGTAGTCCAGCAGTCCATAACAGTAGTGGGTTATCTGTAGGACTGGCAATGTCAGAAATTGATGACTTGAGCCTTTCTTTCACAGCTCAGCATCTCAATATGGCTTTACTTTTTATACCTCATTTTTATACTTTTCTGCTGGATGGTTAGACCAACATAAAACAAGACCTATATGATAAGAAATATAACTCTTATCAAGTCCCCTCAGGATTTATCCTGTAACCCTGTACCACATTTTGCAAATCCTTTGTCAGTGTCAGCCATGTGGATGAGTCACGGCCATTGCTTGACCAATTTGCTCTCTGCGAAAGCCTGAATGTTTTCTCTCCATGTGACTCTTAGGCACATTCTACATCATTGATCACATTGCTCTATGGCCCCATAATCTCCTTCATCAGAAACTTTGGGGGTACAACTGAGTTACATGATGTTACAGTGTAGGTTCTCCTGTGTCCTGAGTATTCACTGCTGTAGAAAGGCTAGGGCCAAAATGTTGGCTGTCTTTTTTTTTTTTTTTTTTTTTGGCGGAACCAGGGATTGAACTCAGGCCCTTGCGCTTTCCAGGGAAGTGCTTATTCCACTGAGCTGTCTCCCCAGCCCCTGTGCCATCTCCGTGGCCCCTTGGCTGTCTTTAACAGCACTTCTTTTTCTCTAATTTTTGGTCTGCAAACTTAGGTTGTTAACCCTCCAGAAGAGCTTATTATTACCCTACAACATATGCAGTTGGGTTTAACTTCACTATTTGTCTGAATATTAAACATCTTAGGCATAACATGGAACAGGTATTTTCCATATGTTAAACTTCAAGTCTCTACAGAATATGGAGAAAAAAAATTTTTAAATAAAAAATATTTTAAAAATATGAATAAACAATTCCATATTTTTACACAGAAATTTAGAAATCTAAACATATATAGCATTGTAGCAGGACAGTCCTGTGACATTTTTTTTCTTCTGTCTTTTTTCGTTTATTACCTTTTTATTTTTTAAACATTTACTTGAGAGACAATATGGCGATAATTGGTATGTCATGACAAGGAGTACATTTTTAGAAGACCAGAATAACAGGCATTCCAAGCATAACCCTACTATAACACATTGCTATTTTCAGTGTGGTTCTTTAGTTCACAGGATCAACATATAGTCAGGATGAGAATCCTACCAACTAACTCCTAGTTTCAACAACCTGCTGATAGTTCTCAGGAACTATCCCATCTTGTGCATATCAATGTATGACTTTGCTCTTGTCATGTTTCCTAGCTTTTCTCCTTGCCCTCTCTTTGTTCTCACTTTCCTTATAATTATGTTATACCTTTCTATTTGTATTTCTTCTTTTGAGTTCTTATACTAGGGAAACTATATGATATTTACACATATGGGTCTGGTTTATTTCACTTACGAGTATATCTTCAAGTGGCATCCACTTAAATGTGAAGGCTTCAAGTTTATCCTTCTTTATAGCTGAGTAATACTCCATTATATAAAAATACCACATCTTAGAATAAGCGCTTCCCTGGCAAGCACAAGGGTCTGAGTTCAATCCCCAGTTCTGCAAAAATAAAAATACTACATCTTTTTCATCCATTCCTCAGGTGACAGGCATTTTGGTTTTTCGAAGATTTGACTATCACAAATTGTGCTGCTATAAACATAAGTACACATACATCACTGTGATATGATGTTTTCAGTTGCTTTGGGAAAATTCCCAGTAGTGACATAGCTGGCTTGAATGGGATTTCCAGTCCTAGTTTTTTAAGGAATCTACACACTGATTCCCATAATGGTTGCACCAGTCTACATTCCCACCAGCAGTGGAGAAGGGTTCCTTTTTCCCCACAGCCTCTCCTACATTTGTTATTAGTTGAGTTGCTTATGATAGCCATTCTTTCTAGGATATGATGGTATCTCAGTGTTATTTTAATTTGCATTTCACAGATGGCTAGTGATGTGGAGCATTTTTTCATATATTTATTCTCTTCTTTAATTTCGACCTCTGAGAAGTGTGTGTTCATCTTGGATGCCCATTTCTGGACTGGGTCTTTAAATTTTGGGGCCCTAATGTTTTTTAGTTCTTTATGAATTCTAGAGAGCAGATCTTTGTCTGAGTGCTTATTAGTCAAGATTTTTTCAAAATTTGTGGGTTGTCTTTTCACTTTGTTGATAATTTCTTTTGACATGCAAAAACTTCTCAAGAGGAGGACACAGCTGTTAATTCTTTTAAGTATTACCCATGTAATACTGATGTCTGCCTACCCCTATGTCTTCAAGAGTTCCTCCTACTATCTCTTCCAGGAGATTTAGTGTTTCTGTTTTAATGTTACGATCTTTAGTCTGCTTTTACTTTAGCTTAGTGCATGGTGATAGACCTGGGTCAAATTTTAGTTTTCGGCATGTAGAGACCCAGTTTTTTCCAGCACCATTTGTTAAAGAGTGTGTCCTTCCAGGAAGTGTTTTTGGTCCCTTTGTCGAAGATCAGGTAACTATTCCACTGATCCTCTGGTCTGTTTTGTTGCCAATACCGTACTGATTTTATCACAGTAGCTTTGTATTATAATTTCAAGTCAGGAATTATAGTACCTCCTGCCTTGTCTTTGTTGGCCAGGACTGCCTTTGCTATTCTAGTCTTTTCTGGTTCTAAATAAATTTTAGTAATGATTTCTCTAAGTCTGGGAGGTATGTTTGTGGTAGTTTGATAAGGATTGCATTAAATCTGTGCAGCAATTTTGGGAGTATGGCCATCTTCACAATATTGGTTCTTCCTATCCAGGAACAGGTAATATCTTTCCATTTTCTGAAATCCTCTACAGTCTTTTTTCAGAGTACTGTAATTTTCTTTGAAAAGATCTTTGACTTCTTTAGTTAGATTAATTCCAAGGTATTTCATTTTCTGCAGTGCTATTGTAAAAGGTATTGTTTCTCTAATTTCCCTCTCCATGTGTTTGTTATCTATGTAGAGGAATGTTAATGACTTTTGGGTATTGACTGTATCCTGCTATGCTACTGAATTTCTATATCAGTGCTAGTAGCTTCTTGGTGAGAGTTTTTTGGATATTGCAAGTAGAGTATCATGTCATCTGCAAATAGTGATAATTTAACTTCTTCTTTACCTATTCTTATTCCTTTTATTTCTCTCTTATCTAATGGCTCTAGCTAATGATTCCAAAACTATATTGAATAGGAGGGGTGATAGAAGGCATCCTTGTCTTGTACCAGATCTGAGAGTAAAAGATCTCAGTTTTTCCACTTAGAATTAAGTTAGCCATTGGTTTTATCAAATTGAAGTAGAGACCTTCTATTCCAATTTTCTGTAGGACTTTGAACATGAATGAGTGTTGGAGTTGGTCATGTGGTTTTTAGATTTGGCTCTATTGATATAGTGTATTACATTTATAGATTTGCACATATTGAACCATCCTTGCATCCCTGAGATGAATCCTACCTGGTCATCGTATATAATCTTCATGATTTCCTGAATTCTATTTGCTAGGATTTTATTGAGGATTTTTGCATCTATGTTCATGAGGGAGATTGGCCTATAATATTCTTCTTTTAGTGGCATCTTTCCCTGGTTTTGGTATCAGTGTAATACTTGCCTCCAGGAATGATTTTGGGAGGACTGCTTCCTTTTGAATTTCATTGAAGAGTTTGAGAAGTATTGGGATTGTATCTTCCGTAAATTTCTGCTGTTGTTTCTTTACTTCAGACGCTATTAATGCATACATTTCAGCTGAGCTAGTGTTCTGGATGGGCTCAAGGCCTAAGATTGTATTTTGCTCCTTCTCTTTGTCATTTCGTGTAGCAGTAATCTCTGACCTTTGGTGTAGAGCTTTGATGTAGTTATAACCTTAGAACTTACTGAAATTGGGGTACAGAGCTATTAAGTTTGAGTTTATCCAGTTATGCCTGAGCTGTTGTGCTCAGCTTCTTCCTGCTGCAGCCTTTGGAAGTGAACCTGTTGTGCCCCCAGCCCAGGGGCACAGGGAAGCGCAGAAGTTCCCACACACACTAGCAGGGCCTGGGCTTGTACTGAGTCTGGGGGTTCCCAACAGCACAGCAGAAGTTCTCATCACTTGGTGGGCTTAGGAGATAGTCTCCAGAGGGGTGGAGTTGTCCCAAGGACACAGCAGAGGATCTAACTCATGCGGCATACCTGGGTTTGGTCCAGAGAGGTCCCACAGGAGCCAGAAGCTCTCCCACACACTTGCCAGGCTTGGGCTGGATCTGTGGGGTCCTGAATGTGTGGCAGAAGTTCTCACTTTTATTATGAATTTTATTATGTAAATGAATTTAGAAAAGGTCACTGACAGGAAGAGGTAACATAAACAGAGGTCACGTACTTTTTCCCCCAGTACTAGGAATTGAATTTAACACTGACCTGTGTCCCTGTCTGTCTTACAGTGAGACAGAGTGTCTTTTTACATTGAGTGTTGTTAAGCTGCCCAGGCTGGGCTCAAACTTGTGATGCTCCTGCCTCAGCTTCCCAGAGTGCTGCTATTGGCAAGTTCAAGGTCTCAAGTTCAATGCCTGATACAAAATAAATAAATAAATAAAAATGTTAGCTTCAAGTATTGGGAAGACAAGTATTTTAAGAAATAGGGCTGTTAGCTGGGCATAGTTTTGCAAGCTTATAATCCCAGTACTCTGGGACACTAAATAGGAGAATTCTAAGTTCCAGCAGCTTAGCAAGACTCTGTCATGAAACATTAAAAAAGACAGATATGAGGGCGATCCGGCTATATCTGTCACCGTGTTGGTGCTTGATGTGGCTGGTGAGATGGATGTCCTCTTCTGTTATGGGTTGTGTCTGGGTGTCCCCAAAAGCCTCATGCAGTCATGGGCTTCAAGAGTTTTGACTGATTCATGGTTCATTGCTGGGCCTGTGGGTGTGAGTGCTACACCCACTGTGATACAGGTCACCTGCATGCAGTGTGAGGCAAGGAGAGAGGCTTGCTGTCTGCCGCTGCTCCTTCCTTTTTGCTTTTGCTGCTTTGTTTTCTACCACCATAAACTGCTGCCCTCTGCCATTTGCCACTCTGCCTTAGATCCAGCTGAGGATGGACTAAAACCTCCACAAATAAATAAACCTTTGTGACCTAAAACTTTCCTTTCTTAATTTTGGGTATCAGGTAATTTGCCCCAACAAGTGAGAAGTAACCACAACAGCTTCCTCCCTCACTATTCCTCCTGCATCCCTCCCAAAGCTGCACACTCAGTGGAAGGAGACAGCCATCCCCAATAGAGGATCGTTCCCATGGTCAAGTGTATGCAGGTAGCTGCTAGAACCTTCAGATAAGCTTTCACAACAGGAAAAGGGCCAGGGTACAGCTCAGTCCAGAGTTCCTGGATTCAATCCCAAATATGGCCAAAAAAAAAGGAGAAACTATTTGATTCATTTTCTCTCTTCAGTTTAATTAAGCTCTTCCATTTAATTCAACCAAATATCACACAAACTGAGCATAGATATTTTTTTAATCAAATTCAAATAGATTGATTTTTATATGCAGCTCCTGGCAGCAGACAGGAAGTCTGCTGGAAGCTTAGGCAGGTGACTCTGTGCTGATGGGATGTGGCAGTGTTTTCTTTGTGCAAAAGATTCTAAGACAGTCAGACAAAGCAGATAGAAGTGAACATGGTGGTTGAAAAGATGCTGCTTCCCATTTCTAGTAAGACAGCAAGGACACAGAGCAGAGTGAGTTGTGTGGAATCAAAGTGGGGTCATTGGGCTCTCAAGTGAAGGTGCAGTGAAGGACATGGCTCTTACAGGCTGAGACCCTGTGTTTCAGGAGCTTAAGGTACTGTGAGATTCCCACACTCCAGGTTGTCGCATTTAGGTACAGTCCCTTTAGATTCTCAGGCCAATTACTAGGACCAAGACCAGATTGTTTTAAACTTGTTTTACTTGGTGTAGGATTTTGCTCAAATATTTTCAGTGTTGTCCTCACTTCAGGACATTCTCTCCTGCAGAGGCACCCACTTGAGCGAGCCACTGTCTTCACTGTCATTTGAATAGTTGTGTAATTATTTCCCACTTCATGATATGATCATTTCTTGGACTTTCTCATACTCAGGTGAATAGCTTTTTATGTCTTTCTAGATTATACACTAACCCCACCTTCTGGTTCCTAGGTAAGTCAGTAATGTTGTACGCAGCAGAAATGATACCTAAGCTAAAAACAAGGACACAGAAAACAGGAGGTGGTGACCCAAATCTTCAGCAAGGAGAGGGAAATAAGAAAGGAAAAGGAAAGAAGAAGAAGTGATCGGCTGTGAGCATCAAGGGGGCAACCCCTCTGCAGGGACACGGTGGAGGCATCTTCATCGCTTTTCACTTGCATCAGTCACCTGAACTACACGTTTGTGCCGTCTTCATCATCAGAGTTGACCATGAGTCCATCACAGTAGTACACAGTGGGAATCTACATCTAGTTTTTATGCAGTATAAAAGAAAAATATTTCTTTCGATGAAGAATTTTTGTGGAAAAGTATTTTTAAATGGACAGTGGACTTTCAGAAGTTACTGGAAATCAGTCTGTCCTCTGTGTAAGCATGTATTTCAGATAAACAAGTTTAGTATGATTTGAAATACACATTTTGTTCACCTTTTAAGTTAAATAAAATCCTAAACTGCCTTGGTTGATTTTTCTCATGAGATAAATAATGCCAGGAGAGGAAGTTACTAATGCTAAGCAAAGAGGTGGTATGTCCTTGGACAGTGTGAGCCTGAAGCACAGCTGGCAGATCCTCTGGGGATCTTTTTAGTATATCCACAGTGTCTCACTACACAGATTGGACTGTATTGATTCTCTAGTTTTCAGCCTCCCAAGCGCTTCGATTACAGGCGTGTTCCACCACACCCAGTCTCAGCATGCCAGTAATCAGACCTGGCCTCTGCACTCTGCCTGAGCAGGTGCTTGACTTACTTACTTTTTCTTTTCTTTCTTTCTTTTCTGGTACCAGGGATTGAATCCCATCTTTTTGTAAAATTTTATCACGATCCAATAATCCTGATTCCAAAATAAGCCAGAGTTGCATAGCATTACTGGGATTATGCACTTGTATGAAGCCAAGCATGCTGACCCCGACCCAAGGAGTGGTGCCACTGTGAGGTCTCAGGACACAGGCTCCCTGGCCAGGAGTTAGCACCAACCTGGACAGCTTACTGAAATCCCACCTCCAGAATGAAAAATTCCAGTTTTTTTCCACTCTAAACTTCTCTGTTGAGTATTTTATAGTAACTACAATTAACAGTTTGGATATTGGACATAAATACGGGGGGCAACTGCCCCCTTTGGAAAAGCATCACTTAGGAATATTTGGATAAAGAATAGGAAACAATAAAAGGATTTTATTTTTCAAGTTAACATGAAATCCAAGGAGGTTAAAGGCGACAGATTAGCCTTCAGGAAATGCCCTCTGTATCTTGCACTGCACTATCCAGGGCATCTTTCTAACATCCTTGTTTGTCATCGAGTTTGAAAGAGCTGACGACATTGGACATTCACATGAGTTGAAGACATGGCAGTTATGCTGATGACCTCTTCTGTTCCCATTTAAAAATAAAGCATAGGGCTGGGTGTGATGGTGCACATCTGTAGCCCCAGCACTTAGATGGCTGAGGTGGGAGGACCATTGTAATTGTGACACCAGCCTAGGCTACAAAGTGAGCTCAAGGCCAGCCTGTACTACATAGGGAACCCTGTCTCAAAAAGATAAAAAATAAAGCATAGTCCTAGCTGGGTTCTGCCTGTGATTCCAGAATCCAGGACACTGATGTCAGCCAAGGGTACATAATGAGTTCAAAACCTGGACTATATAACGATCCCTTGTCTAAAAAATATTAAGTAAAATAACTGAAGTACCAAGTGAAACCCAAGCTACAGAGGGTTGGGGGAATGCTGAAGCAAGAGGATCAAAAGTGAAAGCCCAGCCTGGGCAACTTGGTGACTTAGGCCTCTCAAAATTTAAAAGGTGTCTGGGATTCAATCCCCAATATCACAGGAAAAAAAAAAAAAACATTTTCAAAAATCCTTCCTGGCTGGGCGTGGTGGCGCAGGCCTGTAATCCCAGCACTCAGGAGGCTGAGACAGGAGGATTGTTGTGAGTTCGAGACCAGCCTGAGCTACAAAGTGAGCTTAAGGCCGGCCTGAACTGCATAGTGAGACCCTGTCTTAAAAAGACAAAAAAAAATCCTTCCCAGAAACTTTGACCTAAGTCTTAGTTTTTGAGAGGTGTAGCACAAGTTTGTATCTAGCAGCAAGGGAGGCTGGGAAAGTGAAGGTAGAGCTTGTTCAACCCTAGTAGTAGAGACATCTAAGGAAGAGGCGTGGAAGATGTCTCCTGGGACTGCAAACTTGAAAGACAATCCCAGGTAACTAACTAGACAGCTGAGCATATTGGTACACACCTGTAACCTCAGCACTCGGGAGGATGAGGCAGGAGGATAACTGTTGAAGGACAACCTGGGCTACCTAGTTAAAGGCCAGCCTGACCACAGCAAGACATTACCTCAAAAACCAAGTTTCACAAGTCTTACTGGAGCAGCATATTGCAATCAATGCCTAGAGTAACTTGTCCTGTTTGACAATAGGTAAGGTGAGCTTTTTATTCATGTGTTGAAATGCTGTTTGTATTCATTTCAGAAAAGTGTTCATATGCTTTGCCCCCTGCTTTACAATTTTGTTATTAAAGTTGTACCAGGGATTGAACTCAGGATCTCACACTTGCCAGGAAGGTGCTAATGCCACTGAAGTACCTCCCCAGTGCAATTGTATTTAATTTGAACAGCAGCTAGTTGTTTTCAGTTTTAGTCATTAACTTCCTCCTATAGAAGAGGATTTACGTTTCCTCTTTGCATTTCCTCCATCACACATACACACACACACACACACACACACACACACCTGTATTCTTCCCATTTTCCCATTTCCCAATATATTTCATAATTTTAGTCACTTAACTGACATTACAGTATTACATTTCCTAGCTGAACCCTTGCTACAACAGAGTATATTCAGGAGCCGGGGCTGTAGTTCCCTGGAACCACATTTGCTTAGAATGGGTATGGCCTGGACTTGGATGTCCAGCATGGCCCCCAAGAAACATGGTTTTGTGTCCAACAGCCCTGGACCCCCCTGGGAACTTATAGAGTATGCAGCTCAGTGTGATGGGGTAAAGCCAGCAGCTGGAGGCTAAGGCAGGAAGGTTGGCTTGATTTTGTAGCCAGACTGGGCTATGGGATAAACTCATGGCAAATTTGAGCTACACAGTGAGACCCTGTCTCAAAAAATAATACTGCAGGGCCGGGGGAGATGGCTCAGTGGAATAAGCGCTTCCCTGGCAAGTTCAAAGGCCTGAGATCAATCCCCGGTTCCACTAAAATAATACTGCAATTTCTCTGGTTTAACCCAGGATTCAAATGTATTGAATGGAATGACTAAGTGATTCTTTTTGGTGGTTGATTTTTCTTCTTTTGTATTTATAATTATTATTTTTCTTTTTTGGGTTTTGTTTTTGTGACAGGATCTCCTTATACAGTCCAGGCTGGCCTCAAATTTAAGGCAATTCTGCCTCAGCCTCATGCATGCTGGGATTACAGGTGTGTACCACACCAGAGTCCCTGGTGATTCTTTTTGTTTGTTTTGTTTTGTTTTGGGTACTGGGATCAAACTCAGGCCTCAGGTGCTGTGCTATAGCCCTGGCGTCCCCCCAGGTGATCCCACCACCCGCATGCCCAGGTGATTTTTTTTTTTTTTTTTTTTTTTTTTTTGTATTTTAGGGAAGGGACTACAGGGTGGTCAGGATCTCACTACTAGATCAGCCTCGTAGTGCTCTGCCTGTTTACAGCCTCCCAAGAGCTGGGATTACAGGCGCACACCACCATGCCAGTTTCAATTGCCATCTCAGCGAGGGGGTGGCGCGGGATAGAACCCCTGGCACTTAAGTAGCCCTCATCCAGCTACTTAGGTCTCTGTCCATCGGGCTGGACATGTAGGAGGACACTGTTTCAAGTAGGAAAATTTCTGTTCTTCAGTTTGAGGAAATTTTCTTTACAATTTCACTGTTTCTCTCCCAGCCCCTCCCACCTTTTTTTAAAAAAATCATTCAAATTTAGACCTGCTGGATTAGTCCTTAGTTTTTTCTTTCCACTTCTACTTCTTTGCCTTTAAATTCTACTACCTAGATTTTCTCAACCTTATCTTCCAACTTTTCTATTGAATTTTTTTTCTTAGTTTTTCTAAGCTTTTTTACCACCTGCAGGTTTCTTTTCTCTAGCATTCATGGAGACATTTCTCAGGAGATGTGACTTATAGTCCTATTGTTTCCAAATTCCTTTTCATGCTTCAGTGTTCTCTGCACGGTGTGCAGCCTCACTTTGATCGCCCGGCTTCCAGCCGGCCGCGCCGCCCGGTTCTCCCGCCCGGAGGCCCACGGTGGGCTTCCCGCCCTCATGTCCGCTTCCTCCTGACCTGCCACCCGACCCAGAGACCTGGCGGGGCGGGACAGCGACGGCCCCGCCTGAGCGGCTCCTGCTGCAGAACGGGCTACGCACGTGCGCTTAGGGCTGACGGCCAGGTGCGCAGGGGGCGTCGGCCTTTCCGTGAGAGGCGGCGGCGCGCAGGGCCGAGCGCGGTCGCCATGGTCCCGGGCTGCGCGGCGGACACGAGCCGTGGTTCACCACGCCCTCCCTGGCCAGCGACGGGGCGCGACCCGGGGTGCTGCTCCCGAGGGCTTCGTCCCCAACTCCGCAGGCCCGCTGTCGTGAGACAGGGTCTCGCTAAGCGGCTCAGGCTTTGTGGTCTTCCTGCCTCAGCCTTCCAAGTTCTCGGTCCACCGCTGCGCCCCCCATCCCCAGCTTCACGCGGTTTTAACACGCTAAATCTGTGGTGCTGTTTTGAACGTAGCAAGGCGGTAGGAGGAGAAACTAGGGAAAGGGACTGTGCCGTCCTGGGGCTCTAGCCTCAGAGCCCTCCTGACTCAGGCAAGAGTGTGTAAAGCTGTTGGTACCGAGGAGAAGTGCTGCAGACAGTGAAACGAGGGTCTAGTCAGGCAGGACAGCATATTTTTGGAGAGGTTGAGATTCTGTGTCTTGAAACGGGGATGCCTAGGCCGACCTCGAACTCCTGGGCTCAAGAGAGCCACCTGCCTCAGCCTTGCAAATGGGCCTGCAAGTGTGCGCCTCTGCACAGGTGGTTCTGCTTCAGGCCAGGTGTGAATGCGTCTATCCAAAGTGTAAAGATAGGATTTATCTACCCCGGTAGGTTTGGGTTTTTTTGTTTTTGTTTTTTGTTTGTTTTTTGTCTTTTTGAGACAGGGTCTCACTGTGCAGTTCAGGCTGGCCTTAAGCTCACTTTGTAGCTCAGGCTGGTCTCGAACTCACAACAATCCTCCTGCCTCAGCTTCCCGAGTGCTGGGATTACAGGCCTGCACCACGACGCCCGGCTTGTGTGGGGGTTTTTTGTGAATTTTTTTTTAACTTTTTAAAATCGGATCTAATCGGTAGATTTTGATATACATAATAATCATATTCACTACAGGGAATTTGTACCTGTACATGATATAACTTCTTCCACCCCTCTCTCCCCCATTTACAGCGCTTTGTTTCCGTGTTTTCCTTCTTTTCTTTTCCTTTTCCTTTCTTTCCCTTCCCCCTTTCCTTATTCCCCTCCCCGTTTGAACATTTCCCTCTATTGCCCAATACCTGTTGTCTATTTTGGTCCTTATTTACACTTTCAGCACTAGGGAACAATGCAATATTTACACACATTAATTTCACTTAAGATTGTGGTCTCAAGGAGCATCCATTTACCTAGAAATTTTTGAATCATCTTTATGGCTAACTAGTACTCCATTGTATAAAAAAAAAAACCACAGTTTTTTTAATCCATTCCTTGATTGATGGGTAGTTAAGCTGTCTCCAGGATTTAGCTATGACAAACTGCCGCTGTCCACTTGGGTGTTGTTATACCCTGACAAAATTAACTCCATTTTGTTGCCCTTCTAACCTTGTCATGTTCCTGTTTTGTATGTGCCTACCCCTCCCAACTCCCTCACCCCTGTGACCCGAGCCTTATCTTGACGGGCATCTGCACCCCTTCCCTATTTTTGAGTACCTTGGCAAACTTGCGACCCCACAGCCCACCCAATGCTGAACTAATGACCCTGCCACTTTCCAGGAATCTCCCCACCCCTCCCCTGCTTTGGTGGTTTTTAAGCTTAAATAGTGATCTCTGTAAATGCTTGGTGTGTCTCTGTGCTGGACACGGGAGTTCGCCGCTGGGTACCAGCTTAAATAAAGCACTTCTTTTCTTTTTGGACTTGCCTCATGTCATTTGATTTTTGAGTTACAACATTTGGGGGCTCCTCCGGGATCCCTTTTTGGCCTCTCCCTTTTTCAGCTCAACAAAAGGTAAGCTAAATTCTTAAAACTTAAGACAATACACTTATTTGGATTGACTAACTTGCAAAAATTTGAAGTGCTTTGCTTTGACTTTGTCTTTTGTCTTCAGACTTGGCCCCCTGGCATTTGCTGCACATTTGGGTCTCGACCCGCTTGGGTCATGGACAGCGGAGCGGATGCCCTCCTTTTTCTTGGTAGTCTATTCTTTTGTAATCCATTTGGATTTTGTTTGGTGACCCAGTTGGGCACCTTTGTAGCCATCAGGCTTTGGTCGAATAGACTTCTTGCCCTTGTCTCCTTTGCGCATGCGTCTCTTTGATTTTGCAGGTAAAAAGTTTCCTGTCCTTTTCCTAAGAAAAACAGAGGTACCTGAACTTAAGTTCTTCGCAGCTGCCATTTGTCTCCTTTTTGTGTTGATTGTCGGTTATGTCTATGTCTACATAGGTCAAACATCTTCTGTGTCGCTAACACCCCTAACCTTGGTCCTTAACCATTTTAAAGATCTCAACAAAGGAGGCAAAAGGAGTTGGAAAACCTGTCTTTCCTGGCAAATTGCAGGCTTTTTGTGATCTTGAATGGCCCTCTTTTAATGTCTCTTGGCCTCCCGAGGACA
The DNA here is from genome assembly GCA_004027165.1 of Ctenomys sociabilis. Taxonomy (NCBI): domain Eukaryota; kingdom Metazoa; phylum Chordata; class Mammalia; order Rodentia; family Ctenomyidae; genus Ctenomys; species Ctenomys sociabilis. The sequence goes on along the minus strand of PVKA01003710.1, from coordinate 22,508 downwards.
ATCATTTTTGACCCACCTGTCCATCCAGATCAGATCATCTTCATAGAAATCTGAATTGACCTCATCCAGGACCCACCATCCTGGACTGAAGAGATTTATCAAGGCCGTAGACCACCACCACCCTGCAGCCCCCTCCCCCTCTCTTGGCCACTACTGATCCCCTTCCCCAGACTCATCTTCAAAAATCTGGGACACTCTGACCAGGTCTTACATTCAGGCCTGGATTGATTTGTCTGTGACCCCTAAAATAACTCAAGGTTTGCTGTCCTGGACACCATCCCCGGATGACCAGCCGATTCTGCATAGTCACACTGACAGTTCCAACTGATAAAAAGTGGCTGTGACCCCCAACCGTCACCCTCAGAACCTGCTTGTTCCCACCTGCTATCCGGTATACAGATAAATTCCTTCTGCAGTTGTTAAACTATTGGTCAAAATATGTTGGTAAATCTAAGCTAAAACATAAAAATGTTATAAGGTTATGATGTTACTTTAATGGGACACTTATGCCTGTTTTGCATTTATATGTGTCACATTTGAACTGGTTGCTAAATGTACTGGTAATCCTTCTTTGACTTTAGACAGTAGTGATAAAAATAATGCTTGCAAGCTTTCTAGTGGGTTTTATGTAAAATTCTGTAAAATGGGACTTTTAGCCAGCTTAGACTTAAAAAAATACATGCCTGTATATGAAACACAGGACTCCTTTTGCCAGTTAAATGACATTAGGTCGGCAACCGTTCTTAAAGACTTGGAGGACAGGTTTCACTGGGGTAAACTGGTTCTGATCCCCCTCTACATGCTAGAGGGAATGTCAGGCCTGCTCTGTTTCAGTTTCCTTCTTTTGGTTTTACTTCTAATTTTCCATCTCTTTGTACTCTCCTTTTTAGAGGCATGTAAAATTCAGAAAACTCTGACTGTTCCAGCTAAGTGAAGCCCTTAAAAAATGACCATTTGTTAATGCCAAAGACAGGGAAGTAATTAAAAAAGACACATACCCCATCTCTGGGTCAGATGAGACAAAGAGGACTATGCCCATCCAGGAGGACGCATATAACAACTGTGTCCCGGCTTCATGTTCTGGGCAGGTCTCCTTCGGGAGGCTAAACCTGAGACACAGTGGAGAGAACTGACTTCTGGGTGACACCAGAAGGAGCTATCTCCAAAAGTAGTACGCTTATGGGACCAAAAACACATTTAGTGTGAGGGAACCTTTTTCTCCTAGGTCTAATTATTTAGGTGTGTAAGAGAGAAGTTATGGACCTTAAAGCCTTTATTGTAAAGTATTAGGTAATCTTGTTCAGGCTTTTAACTATCCCTTATAGAATTTGGACAAACATTGGTTACTCTGCTAGCTAGTAAATGCTTTTAGAGCAGGTGCCACTCTTTAAAGCGGAGGACAGAGTTTCCCCAGCTGTTTGGTAAACCCCCATTAAAGCCTGTGGCTGATGGAATGTTGACCAGAGATACTGCTGGATTCCTTTCTGGAGACATCTCTGGTTGTGTGGGCCAAAAGAAATCAAGAATACCCGAGGGGTTATGGCCATACCCGAAGGTTTCTTGGTAGAAACTGGCTCCTGACCACTGAAAGATCTCCACTTATCTATTGTACTTTTCTCTCTGCTAGTAAATTAAAAATTCTGCCTGAGCTTTTCAGTAGAACTTAATGTGTCACTCCTTCGGAAATTGGACTGAGACAGCTTGCAATACTTTACATTCTGCAGACCAGGAAAAAGATAAATACTCCTCTGGTTTCTTGTAATAGACACACTAGTAAAACATACTTCCTGAGATTCTAATTAGAGGGACAGATTACTCTTACAGATCAGGAGCTATAAAAGATAGCTTTTGGCCGGGCGTGGTGGCACATGCCTGTAATCCCAGCACTGGGAGGCTGAGGCAGGAGGATTGTTGTGAGTTTGAGACCAGCCTGAGCTACAAAGTGAGCTTAAGGCCAGCCTGAACTGCATAGTGAGACCCTGTCTCAAAAAGACAAAAAAAAAAAAAAAAAAAAAAAAAAAAAAAAAAAAAAAAAAAAAGATAGCTTTTGCTCCAGACAACTCATTTAATACTTTAGTAAAAATTGTTTAAGTGTCCTATAATTAAAACTGGGAGAAAACCAGGGAGAGAAAACAAAAGAGACAAAAATGGCTGCCTTTGTTGCAGCCTCAAATCAGACCCTTAGTCTGATTCTCTGGGCTCCAAGAAGAGCTCGACGACAATGAGGTTCATCTGCTACTGCTGTCAGAAGCCAGGCCACTGTATGAGGGACTGCCTTAAGAGGCCCACAAGCCATGCCCTGAATGCTAAAACAGCCACTAGAAGTGAGACTACACTCTGAGGTAAAGGCCCCAGAGCTCAGACTCAGAGGATCCAGTAAGACTGGAGGGCCCTGGGCCTGCTTCCTCCCTTAGCCAGACTGTTACCTCTACCTGTCATCTCCATGGAGGAGCCCTGAGTAATCATGGCTAAAGGAAAAACCAGCCCATTGCTGGACATTGGCACAGGTCTCTTCGTCCTTCTCCAACCCTGACCGTCCTTCCAGTTATCCACCTCAATAAAAACAGACTTTAAAAAATATCTTGCTTTAGTTAAAATTGAGATACTATAATATATTTAGGTTGCTAGCTGAATCAAAATTATGCTGACTAGTTTTTATAAATATAATAAATTGTTGTTCATGTACAAGGCTTAAAAGGTATTCCACTGGTTTAATCTGACTAAATGCTATGTATTTCATAATAAATATATGTTCATCTAGTTGATTTCTGATGTAATGCAGGTACTTCATACTGATAGTAAATACAGTGATAACTAGGAAAATATGCCAAACTGTACTTAAATTAGTTAAAAACATTGACAGTAAAATAAGATATTAATCTGGTTTTCATATGTTCTAAAAATTTATAAAAAAAAAAAAACTTATAGCAGACTGTCAGACTCCCTAAGTAAAGGGATCTAAGAGCTAGTGATTTACTATTGCTAGGCCTCAAAGAAGTTTATAAATATACCTGCTAGCTCAAATGTTCATGCTTTGATTATATGTGCTCTGATTTCTAAAAAAATTTTTCTTTCCTAGAAGATACTAAAACTTATGTAATAATACAGGTAAAATCTAAAGCCAAAAAGTTGTATATTGCTCAGTGGGCCCAGATATCTGACACAAGCTACAGGAGTTAAAAGGGTTTACAGGAACCAATTTGTCTAGGGTAAAATGTTCCATAATAAAAGGATACAGAATGAGATTATTATAGATGAACAATGAGAGTGTTGACACTAACAGCCTGTAAAATTGAAGGCCACTCAGGAAATGGGAAAGTTATACTTCCCTAGATCCAGACAGAGAGAAGGGATAGTTCAAGCAAAAATGTCCAAAGCTGCTACAGAAAGAAAAAAAAAGTGTTTATGATGGAGTCAGAGAAAGTTTCAGATTGAGGTGGTCATGGATTTTCCCCTCTCAGCCTGAGGGAACCTATGTTAACTGTCAATAAGAAAAAGCCTGCTAAATTTTTTTTTTTTTTTTTTTTTTTTGTCTTTTTGAGACAGGGTCTCACTATGCAATTCAAGCTGGCCTTAAGCTCATTTGTAGCTCAGGCTGGTCTCGAACTCACAACAATCCTCCTGCCTCAGCCTCCCCAGTGCTGGGATTACAGGCATGCGCCACCACGCCCGGCAAGCCTGCTAAATTTTTAACAGATGTTCATGCAGATTTGTCAGTTACCCAGCCAGTGGCTCACTTGCAAACTGGAGAGTACTAAATGTTTTCCCTAGGTCTGACAATCCATGCGCTACATGTAATAATAAAATTGATGAGACATAAAAATAGACAAGTTTGTTTGAGACAATATGCAATGGCCATAAAAAAATAAATTAATTAAACCTCATATTTAAGAGACCTCTGCCAATAAACCTATAAAATGTTCTGACTAGTCTTTTTATAACTACAAATTTTAAAAGGTCATTACATTCCGGATCTGCTAAATGATTACTGTATCCTGTTGATGTTATTATTTGGCCTATACATGTGTATAAGCTAACAATTGCCTAAAAAAATTATCCCGAGAGATGAATGATTTCATTTCCATCCAAAAACCAGTGGGGAATGTTATACCCTGACAAAATTGCCCTTCTAACATCGCCGTGTTCCTGTTCTGTATGCGCCTACCCCTCCCAACTCCCTCACCCCTGTGACCCGAGCCTTATCTTGACGGGCATCTGCACCCCTTCCCTATTTTTGAGTATCTTGACAAACTCTGTGTACTTGCGACCCCACAGCCCACCCAATGCTGAACTAATGACCCTGCCACTTTCCAGGAATCTCCCCACCCCTCCCCTGCTTTGGTGGTTTTTAAGCTTAAATAGTGATCTCTGTAAGTGCTTGGCGTGCCTCTCTGTACTGGACACAAGAGTTTGCCACTGGGTACCAGCTTAAATACAGCACTTCTTTTCTTTTTGGACTTGCCTCGTTGTCATTTGATTTTTGAGTTACAACAGGTGCACAGACATCGCTGTGGCTCTTAATTCTTTCGGGAAGATGCCCAGAGATAGTTGGGGCAAATGGAGCCTCTAGTCCTAGATTTTGGAGGAATTGCCACACTGAGCCCACACTGTACTCCAGTAGTTTCATCTCAAGGGCAGTCCTGACCTATCAACATCACCTCAGATAATGGAAATTCAAGTTTTATGGCTCCACACCAGACTGCTGGCTCCGGGGTTGAGGATGGGACCAGAACCATGTCTGCTCGCCCTGCCGCCTGCAGCTTTGGAACTGTACTGTACCTGAAGTTGGAGAGCCCTGCACCCCTACCACTGCCCAGGGCCACAGACTATGAGGCACTGCCCCATTTCCAACTCTCCCTGCTCACACCTTCCCAGCCCTTAATCAGCATTTCAGGCTGACTTTTTATCTTTACAGAGAAGAGAAATCATGTAGCACTGTACTAAGGCAGGCCTACGTCATGGCTGTAAGACCCCAGTTGTACCCGCTTTGCTGACATGAGAGGAATTTTGCGTCTCTCTATGAATTATGTATGTGCAGCCCATTTATTTACCCATTCCTCTGTGGAAGGCACCTCAGCTGGTTCCTCAGTCCAGTCTCTGCTTCGTTGAACAGGATGGATCACAAATAGGCGTACTGTGGAGGCCCTTCTCAGTCTTCCTCATTGAGGCCCAGAAAGTTTATATCTAATCCCATGGAAAAATTACTGGAATTCTAATTCCAATCTACCATTTCCAATGCAATTCATGGAGAGAATAAAGACACTAAGGCATATCTGTAGCTTTGGGGATCCCAAGGGCCCTAAACCAGTTACAATGACAGCCAGCTAGAACAAAGGCTTGACCCAGGGCCAAATCCAGGTTTTACTGATCCATGAAGGAAGTGGCTTGAGAATGGGTAGCTGAGAGTGACAAGAAGTACCTGACTGATGTGAGCTGGGCTAGGTAGGAGGCCTGAAATCACCTCTGCAGTGTGCAGAGAGGAGGATGTGTAGAAAGTATGACGCAGTTGAGGTAGTTAGTGATTTTTGGGATCCGTATGTCAGCTTAAGTGTCATCTTCTATGCCCTGGGAAGTCATAGCCTTTAGTTTTGAGGCTCAGTCCCCATCTACAGAGTAGTACATGGTTCTCCATACCCTCTCTCAGGTCACACGTTTATTTAGGAGCTACAGGCAGGCAACAGTGCCCAGTTGCCTTGCTTCAAAGACCATGTAATGGGGGTGCTTCAGGGACCAAGTCTGGGCGTGGTGGCACGCGCCTGTAATCATGCAGGGGAAACTAAAAACAAGAGAATCACTATGAGTCCAAGCTGCAGAGTGAGACCCTGTACCAAATACATAAATGAAAAGAAAAAAAAAAAAAGACCACATCAACCCTCAGCTGGCAATCCCCGCGCCAAAAAACCAAAAAACCTCAGCTGGATTGATTTGCATTGCTCAAAGTCAACTAAAGGGGTAAGGAAAGTCCTATCGAGCTCTGCACCCATCAGTACATGGAAATAGGGCCAGGTTCCTCCTACAGGGAGAAAACTTCTCTTCCAAGGAGGCAGTCGCCCAGCTGGTCCTCCACACTGTACACTGATTGCACTGTGCACCCGGAAGTGGGACAGCTGGCTCACACATGGATCTAGTTTAGAGTTCATGGCAGCAGCTACACTCATTTCCACTAACTGTATAATAGCCTTTTCTCCACAGCCATGCCAGCATTTGGTTTTGTTATGTTTGTTCTTCCGTTTCTTTATAGTAGTGCCATTTGAACTTGGGTGAGATGATATCTTGTAGTTTTTCTTTTTGGTATTGGAATCGAACTCATGACCTCATGCATGCTAGGCAGGCCCCTGTACCTGCTATATCCCCAGCCCAGTATCTTGTAGTTTTGACTTCCATCCCCTAATGGTTAAAGATAAGCATGAGTTTTCATATATTTGTTTATCATTTATTTGTATTCGTTTTGACAAACACCAATTCAAATCTTTTGCATATTTTTTACTGATTCGTTTTTTCTTTGTGTATTCCAGATATTAATCTTCTGCAGGTGAATAGTTTGTGTTTCCCCATTCTGCAGGTTGCCTCTTCACCGCTTGTGTCCTGAGCTGTGCAGCAGCTTTTTAGTTTGGTGTAATCCAATTTGTCACTTTTTGCTTTTGTTTTCTGTACTTCTGGGGTCCTCTCCAGAAGACCATTGCCTGTGCCTGTTTTGAAGTGTTCATCCATATTTTCTTTTAGTAGTTTTAGAATTCCAGGTTTTACAATTAGGTCTTTTGTCCACTTTGAGTTGATTAAACAAAATGAGAGATAGTAATGTTTTCACTAGTTCTGTAAGGTAGGTTATTGGTATTTTGTTTGGGATTGCATTATATCTATATAACAATTTTTTGGAAGCATGGCCATTTTCACAGTTGATTCTGCCTATCCAAGATCAGGGCTACCTTTCCATTTTCTTTTCTTCCATCCCATTTTTCAAAGTACTGTAGCTTTCAATGTATAAGTTTCTCACTTACTGTGATAGATTGATGCATATGTTTTTTTGTTTTTTGTTTTTTGTTTTTTTTCTTTTTGAGACAAAAAGCTTGCTACATAGTTCAGGTTGGCCTTGAACTCCAGTGATCCTCCTGCCTCAGCCTCCAACACACTGGGATTACTGGCATGCAACACCATGCTGATAAATTTTCTTGATGGTATTGTGAAAGGTATTATTTCCCTAATTTCTCCTTGCGAGATTATTATTCATAGACAGGAACACTGTTGTTGACTTTGTACACTGCTGGCTTCTGAATTGGATTATTCTAGGAGTCTTTTTGGGGTCTTCTATGTAGAGTCCCATGTCATCAACAAAAACATTAACTTCCTTTTCCTACTAATATTGCTTTCCTGTTCCCTGGCAAGAGCTAGGGCCTGAGTTCAATCGCTGGTTCTGCCAAAAAAAAAAAAAAAAAAAATGCTTTTCTGTATTTCTCTTGTCTAATTAATGTTTACAGAACTATATTGATTTTATGAAGAAAAACTTTTAGCTTCTTGCCATTAATTATTAGGTTAACCATTATCATAGATGGACCTTATCAAATTAAGGTAAGGATACTCTATTCCTATTTTCTTAAGAGCTTTTATCATGAATGGATGCTGGATTTTATGAAACACTTTTTCTGCGTTTATTCAGATAATCATATGGCTTTTGACCTCCATATGTGGTGAATTACATTTATTTTTGGCAGAACCTGGAATTGAACTCAGGCCCTTGCACTTGCCAGGGAAATGCTTATTCCACTGAGCCATCTCACAGCCCCTACATTTATTGATTTATGTGTGCTGAACCATCTCTGTATTCCTAGAATGAGCGCTACTTGGTCATGATATATGATCTTTTTTATTTGCTGTAGTGTGATTGGCAGTGTAAGAATATTTGCTTCTGTGTTCACTAAAGAGATTGGTCTGTAGTTCTTTTTGGTTGGATCATTTTCTGGTTTTGGAATCAAGGTAATACTTGATTCTAGAATGACTTTGGAAGTATTGACTTCCTTTCAATTTCATCCAAGAATTTGAGTATTGGTGTTAGATCTTTTCTAAAGTTCTTGTAGAATTCAATAGTAAGTTTGTCAGGACCTGGGCTTTTCTTAGTTCGTATTACTTCAATTTATTTTCTTTGCTTTTCTTAAGAGGGGCACTGCAAATCCAATTCAGAGCCTCACATTTACCAGGCACATTCTGCTCTACTGAGCTACCTCCCAAGCCCCTTATTACTTCAGTTTCACTGATACTGATTTAAAGTTTCTTTATCTTCTTAGTTCAGCTTTGGTAGTTTATATGGATCTAGGAATTTATTTCTTAGACTAGGGAAATAGCTCAGTAGAATAAGTGCTTGCCTGGCAAGCACAAGGTCCTGAATTCAATCCTCAGTAACACACAAAAAAAAAAAAAAAATTATTTCTTCTGAGTTTTCTGTATTATTGGGGTACTGGTTCTGCGGAAATCCAGATTATTGGTAACTACTTTAGAACCAGCATACTGGGGAGATACATTGATTCTTTGTTTTTTCTTTTTCTCTCAAATTCATTAATTTCTTTTTTTTTTTTTTTTTTTTTTTTTTTTTTTTTTTTTTTTTTTTTTTTTTTTTTTTTTTTTTGTTTTTTGTTTTTTGGTGTCTCTTTGAGATAGGGTTAGGCCATGGAAATAGCTCAGCAGCATAAATACCTAGCATAATACCCAAGCTTGATCCCTGGTCCTGAAAGAAAAAAAAGATAGGGTTCCATGATGTAGTTCAATCTGGCCTTGAACTCACTATGTATAGTCCAGGCTGGTCTCTAACTTGCAATGATCCTCCTTCCTCAGCCTCTGAAGTGCTGGAATCACCGGTATGGGACCCTGTTCCTGACTCTTTGGTCTCTTTTAAAAAATAGAAGGTCCATGGGCCAGCGAGATAGCTCAGTTATCTAAAGCACCCACTTAGGCAAGTTATGTAGCCACAGAGTTCAATCCCCAGCACACCATGCTGCACCAGCCATGCCCTCAGGGCAGGCTGAGCAGACCAAAATAAATAAATAAATAAATAATAGAAGAAGGTCCAAATAAGGACTGAGGAGATATATCAGTGGCATAAGTGCCTGTGTAACAAGTGCAAGGTCTTGAGTTCAATCCCTAGTACTACAAAAAAAAGTTTCATAATAATATGAAGGCCTATATAAAAAAGTGTTTGCTATATCCATATAGAGGCTGTACACTCTTTTTTTAATTTTTATTTATTTATTACAGTGTCTTGCTACATATCACGGACTCTTCTTGCGGGGGGGGGGTCAGCTCAGCCCGCCCTGGGAGAGGGGCTGGCATGGCATGTGGTGCTGGGGATCGAACCGCAGTCCCTGAGAGCTTGCCTAAGCTTACCAAAGCAGGCGCTTTAGACCGCTGAGCTATCTTGCCAGCCCTGTACACTCTCCTAAGTCATGAGACTTCTTTGCATGTAATGCAATACGCAAGTGGAAAGCAGTGGTTTAGTTTTCCATTAAATCTAAGGTTATTGATAGAAACTTTTCTTGTTGCCACACTTCCTTTAGGGTGCCTTTTCCTGGCAGTAATCACCAGGGAAAAATTTCAAGTCAGGTGAGGAATGTGGTTAATAAAACCTAAGTCTCATTTGACAATTATGTTTCATCTTATTTTGTATATTTCTTTCCAGGATTTGAGCAAAATTTTACAGCACAAATGACCAGTACACACTGCTGAGTAGCCCCCCTTATCTGCAGTTTCATCTTCCTTGGTTTCAATTATTCAGTCAACCAATCATAAAGTACAGGCCAGCAGGGTAAGATATTACGACCACATTGGCTTTCTACTGTACATTGTTCCAGCCACTTACAGAGAACAAAAGCAGTGTATCTGCAGAGAACTTAATGCTATCAGTACCATCTTCAGCTTCAGAAATTGGAGTCCCAGTACATAGGCCCTCTGGGAAGAGGAGGACTGTACATCGGCTTCTCTTCAGCCCATCTTACCTTCAGGATAGGAGATCACTGACTTTCAAACCCATGGCCACTGTCTGCGCACTATTGCAGAAGCCTTTTGCTATGGTGGCATTAATTTGCAGATCTGAATGAGCTTGTGAGAAGGGCTGCAGCAATTCTTTGATCGCGCAGACTTTTAGGTGTTTCACAGACATTCCATGATTTCACGTACCCTTGAAATACTATTTATGTACAAATAAATGCTTTGTCTTCCAGCCAGATAATGGCAATATTTTATTTGGGAAATCTACAGAGACAGAATTACTCAAATCATAACTTTAGCCATTAATGTACACATAAACTGCCAAAAAAAAAGTAACTTACAGAATTTCTTATAGAATATGAAAAGCTGTGGTATTTAGGCAACATAACAATCTGCATTCATATTTTACTATTTAACTTGTAAATATCAGCACTTCATGCCATCCCATCCCAATAATTCTGTAACTAACAGTATGATTTTTATATGCTAGAAGTTGCTAATTTTGTTGTCACCATGAAGCGTACCTCTTTCCCCAGCACTAGGATGCCACCAAGTGCTCTACCACTGAGCTCCACCCCTAACCCTTGTAGTTTTTATTTTCTGACAGTGTTGCTAAGTTCCCACACTGACTTTGAACTTGCAGTGCATGTTTCTTTCTCAGCCTCCCAACCAGCTGGGCAGCAACTGCAATACTTTGACCATTTTCTAACCTAAGGCTTTTTTGCCCCTCCAAAAGCCAATTCTTTTTTTTTTTTTTTTTCTGCAGAACCACGGATTGAACTCAGGCCCTTGGGCTTGCCAGGAAAGCACTTATTCTACTGAGCCATCTCTCTGGCCCAAAAACCAATTCTTTTGTTTGTTTTCTTTTGTATTTTAGTACAGGGTCTGCAGGGTCTCACAGTGTAGACTCCTAGTGATCCATGTTCAGCCTCCCAACAGCTGGGATTACATGCGCCCCCACGCCCAGTCTCAATCACAGTCTCAGCAAGCCCCAGGGACAGGGCTGCCTGCACACCAGGGATTGAACCCCAGCTGCTGCTTTAATCCACCAAGTTATTTGGCTGGCCCTAGCAATTCTTTTTTAATAAGAGACCTAATAATCACAATTTTTTGAAGGAAAAAAAAACCAAGTGCTCTGATCCATATTACATTTAGCTGATGGCATCACTTACTTGGAGAAGAGCTAATTATTTACCTTAAAAGAATTTTATTAACTGGATATTTAATCTTGTTTTTTAATTTTATGTATTTGGTACAGGGTCTCACTACACAGCTCAGACTCATAGTGATCCTCCTGTTTTAGCCTCCCCAGTGCTAGGATTATAAACCTGCACCACCACGCCTGTTGGGCCAGCGGGACATGTAGTGCTGAGGATCGAACCTGGGTCCCTGTGCTTGCCAGGCAGGTGCTTAGACCACTGAGCTATCTCCTCTAATCTTAATTTTATTATACATTTTAGTCTAGTCAACTCTAAAGGATCCTAACTTTGTGTGTATGTATATATAGTTAAGATTTCACATCCAAATGTCTAGGAAATACAGTTGGAGACTATCTTCAATAAAGTTGGAGATATTATTTTATTCTGTACTTTATGTAGTCATATCTAATTTATGAAAACAAAGATGGAGGCCTTTTTTTTTTTTTTTTGCAGTACGGGGGATTGAACTCAGGGCCTTGCATCTACTGAGCCATCTCCCCAACCCTGGAGGCATTTAAATGGACTAAAAAATATTTCTGACATGTAAACTATGGAAGCCTCAACTCTGACATTAAAATGCAGAGAGTAAGTGAAGGCAGCGTCTGACTGCTTCCAGCCAGGCTCCAGGCTTATCGGTGTTCCTTCTACTGTCCTAGAGCTAGCCTTAGGCTAGTGTCATGGTCATACTGCTGCTAAGGACAAAGATAAGAAGGCTATGGCACCAGAGGTGGAAGAGGGGTTTCTTAAACTGGTTTAAACAGGATGGAGGTGGCAGACTAAAAACATATTACTTGGCTATAAAGGTAAAGCCAGGAATTGCCTTCACAGCATCTTAAAAACACACACCCAAAGCTTAGCAGGTAGGATAGTACTGTGTTTCTACAGGGAGTCAGTCAGTCAGGAGCTACAGATGGACCACGTGTATATGCTTCCCATCTACCACAGAATGACTGTTCCACAAAGCTGTCCTAGGGTTCAGGACTACAGTGTTAGGAAAGTATGCTGGCTCACTCTGTTTGACTATTACTAATTTGTATTTGTTTTCTGAAATATTAGCAGATCGCACCTGCAGAATGGTACCTCCCACTGTGGCAGGTGGTCTTGCTATAGAGCATTTATAAATGGATGTACACCCTCCTTGGCTCCTTCCTCGGGAGCAGGACGCACATGAAAGCCACAGTAACTTTTCCCTATCTGTACAGAAATACATGAAAATACTGACAAGTTGTATGAAATTGTTTGTTACATGATTAAATGTTAAGCACAGAGGAAATGCGTGCAGAGCCACCCCAGAAAAGTACAGAGCCTGTGGGATACATAATTTTATTTTACTTTACTTTATATTTCCTGCAGGATAGTAACATATGTCTTTTCCTACCCAGAGGCAAAATATATTTTCAAAAATTTAGATATTGTCCACTGCATTAAATTTAAATTAAATGCTTCCTATGTATACAGATGACTTACAACACACTGCATTTTAATATATCAAAAAAGTTTCCAAGGCAGCATTATCAAAACAATTACACCAGTCTCTGATGTAACCTCAAGCTCTAGGAGGGAGGCACAGGGAGGGCAGGAATGCACCAGCAGCGCAGGGTCTAGGTGCTCTTCTTTTCTTCACCCAGTAAGTTCACTGTAGCCTTCTTGGCTGTTAGAAGGAAAAGAATTTTTGTCAAAACTCTGCAGTACAAGCTCTGTGTCTAATGTGGCCAGCAGATGAGAGCACACTGGAGTTTTTGGTCAGGGCTGGGGGCTTCCAGGAAATGAACAAATAGCTTTTTCAGAGCACAGATGCTACAGATTTGAGCAAAATTGATTGAGCCTTGTGTGACAGTGTCACCTAAGCTTCCTGCCCTCTGTTCTGGAAGCATCTAAAGCAGTAAATTCCACAGTAGCAGTTCCTTTATGTCATCAAACTCTCTTCTGTATTTAGGTACTTGCCCTTTAAGATTTCAGTACTCATGGCCAGGAAGATAGTTCAGTGGCACAAAGACCTGCCTCGCAAGAGCAAGGTCCAAGGTACCAAAAAAAAAAAAATTTCTGGGGATTTAGCTCAGTGGCAGAAGCACCTGCCTGGCAAGTACAAGGCTGTGAGTTTGATATAGTAGCAAGGGAAAAAAAAAAAATGCTATGGCCAAAAAAGATTTCAGGGCCAGGGAGATGGCTCAGTGGAATAAGTGCTTCCCTGGCAAGGGCCCGAGTTCCATCCCCAGTTCCGCCAAAAAAAAAAAAAATTTCGGTACTCATCAATCCAAGAACTAAAGGGCCAGCCAGATAGCTCAGCAGACTAAAGCGCCTGCTTAGGCAGAGAACAGAGGGTGGGGTTTGATCCCCAGCATGCCATGCTGGCCCAGCCCTGGGTGAACACTGAGACAGTTATGGAGGGGGCGCTGGGCAGGGTGGCCCATTCCTGTAATCCCAGAACTTTGGGAGGCTGAAAACAGGAGAATCACTACAAGTCCTATCTGTGTAGTGAAACCCTGTAGATCCTGTACTAAATTAAAAAAAAAAAAAAATCTGAGAACTAAATTGTCCTAACTGTCCGGTGCTGACAAAAATCAGAGAAAGGCTCATCCCAACACTAGAGAGATTTACATTCCTCACTGTGGGCACCCCTGAGAGGAAGAGGCTCGGAGTGCATGTAAGAGCCTGAGCCACGCTGGCAAGGAGGGGGCTGCCAGCCTCCAGCGAGGGTCTGCCGGTCGCAGCTGTTTCTCCGTCAGAGCCAGAGGGACAGCTGCTCTCCTTTTACTCGATAGGACTGCTGGACAAAGGTACAAAGAAGAAATTGTACCTCTCAACTAGCCCTAGGGATAAAATTCCTAAGAAGTCCAGAAGCTCTAAGAAACATTTAAACTGTGCCAACACCAGCGCTCCTTAGTTCTCCTTAGCTCCTCCCTGCTTCCGAATGTGTCATATCACATTAGACCAGCTGCTGCTGAGTGCTGTGCACAACACTGGGAGGCTACGAAATGTGGGGAATGAGACAGAAATGATGTCAGCACAGGCTGCTGGCAAGGCCGAGGGCAAAGAGGAGCAGAAAAGAAAGCTCTGGAACTGGAGCTCCTGAAGTGTGAGGAAGTGAAAGCTACAAGTCAGGACATATTCCTGCTGCCAGAGAATCTCACTGTCCCCAAAGAAGTCCTTGCTCCAGTCGCAGATGGATTTTTCTCCTGTGACCCTAGTAGCCCTGGGTCTGGAGATCTGGTAAATCTGCTGTTTTTGCTGCCTCCTTCAGACTCTTGCACCCTCAGATTATATCACCTGTTAGCCTTTTCCTAGTCCTGACTCATTTCTTAAAGACTCTAGTTCCTAATCGAGTATCTCCAATGCTTAATGACAATCTGCTACTTTAATTCCTGGTGATCTTTTTTCCTTGTCTTTTTGAGACAGGCTTTCACTTTGCAGTTCAGGCTGGCCTTGAATTGACTATGTACCCCAGGCTGGCCTCAAACTCATGGAAATTCTGCTGTCTCAGCCTCCCAAGTACTAGGATTATGCACTGTCACACTCTTGATCTCTACATTCCACTGGCTGTACACATCTAATACACAACTTAAACATATATCCTGTGCTGAATTCCATATCCTTCACCTAAGCCCGCACTGCCCACTCTTCCACGGCTCAATGTCTATTCTCTCATCCTACCACTAAGGCTGGAAAGCTTGCTGGGGGCCCTAACTGATCTTTCTGATGCCAGGCTGGACCCACAAGGAAATGCTACTGGTATTTCTTTTTCTTTGTTTTGCTATTGATATTTCCTACCCCCACTGCTGCTTCTATACACCAAGGGACTATCCTCTCCAGCCAGTTAGTGGGATTACCTTTTAACTAGTTTCCCAATGTCTACCTTTCTAAATCCATTCTTAGTGTAAGGGACCACAGTGATCCTGCTGAAACAGGGAAGACTACATTGCTGCTCTGCTCAAGCTGCTCTGAAAGCACTTTATATTTACCTCACCTACACAAAAAGCCAAAAGCCTGTCACTCCCCACCCCATCTCTCTGACCTTGTCTCTTTGCCCTATCTCTCTGGATCACTTCCGTATCACTCCTATCTTGGGCCTTTTGCCTGTGCAGCTCCTTCTGGAACATTCTTCTGTACTGCTCTTTCCTTTACTACATTCAGTACATACTTCTTCATAAGAGTTTCCTAATTTTCTTGTTTAAGACTAAATCTAGTCCCTGGTGCTCAGTCTGTAAAGGAGGGTGGTCTTTGGCTGACTGCCAATGCTAGGAGCATGGCTGGCCCATATTAAACACCACAATAAGTACTTGAATGAGTCAAGTAAAGGAGCTGAGAATATTCTTTTGGCTCTATAGCAGAAACTATTCAATACACTAAACAGATCCACCTGAATTGAATTAAAGATTATAGTTATACTGGGTGTGGTGGCTCATGCCTTTAATCCAAACTCTGGGGAGGCTGAGATAGGAGGATCACTATGAGTCTGAGCTGCATTATGACACCCTGTACCAAATAAAGACTGAAAGATACATTTTAAAGATTGTAGTTATATATAAATATATGACTCTCTAATATCTTTGCCTATAGTAAGGAAGTCACCTTTATTAGCATACTGCCCGCTAACTATTCCTCTTTGCCCTTTTTCTTATCAGGAAATAAAAACGGGGGGCGGGGGGAGTAAAGGACAACCAGGCAAAGTCCTGGTACAGAAATCCCTTTGTGTGGCCTGGCGCTCAGCTGAGGAACACAGAGAGGCAGAGGTGGCCAGCAAGCCTTGATGTTACGTGAGCCCAATGCTCCTCCCTTCTCCCCTGATGAACCGAGGTGTCCTCGGGCCTCACCCTCCTTAGTGATGGCGTCTGCAGTTTCTTTGGCTTTGTCTTTCAGGTCCTTCACCACGCTGTCAACCTGGGACTCGTGCTTCAGGAAGATCGGGCGGATGATGCGCCTGTAGAGCAGCTCAGCCCCGTTGGAAGGGCTTGGGGCCATGCACCACAGCAGGAAGCCGCACTGTGGGGACAAGGTGCCCGGTGAGAGGGGTGGAGGGCAGGGGCGGCAAGCTGCAGGCCAGTGGGCGATGGACAGAAACATGACTGCTAATAAGCAGGAGGGAAAAGCGGAATGAAGAAGAAAGTTAAAGCATGCTAGGCCCACCAACTTTGGAGTTTATAGCTGTAGGTATATCACATGAACACCAACTCCCTGAGACGGCTTATACAGTAATATTGAATTCCTGAACTTACAAATTTCTTTGAAATATGTAAATTATAGTCTTATATAAATCTGTAATTTTATGTCTTTTTTTAAGTGTCCCCCCCCCCCACAAGGGCTTTTTTTTTTTTTTTTTACTATTTTCTTTTTTGATACCAGGAATCAAACTCTGGGCCTCACACTTCCTGGGCAGGTGCTGTGCCACTGAGCTACAACCCTGGCCTATGTTTTGTCATTTTTGAGAAAGGATCTCATTGTGCAGTTTAGGCTGGTCTTGAACTTGCAAGTGTCCTCCTGCCTCAGCCTCAATGCTAGGATTACAGGCATGCAGCACCATGTCCAGCTGTTTTTTATTTTAAGGAGAAAAATAGAACAAAATTTCAGGGCCAGCCAAATAGCTCAGAGGATTAAAGCACCTGCAAGCAGGTGCAGGGGCCACAGGGACCCTAAGAGTTAGGAAAACAGATGAGCTCAGAGATACTGGTATCCTGTCCAGCCCTTCCATAACAGCTCCTATTTAACAGTTATTAAGTATTTAACAGTACTTAACTGCTGTTAGTGTGTTTTCTCATCCACAAAATAGGTACTAATTGAAATTTAACAATCTACCACTTATAATTTGTAAAATAATAAAAAGCATTTGGAATATTCAGTAGCATAGTAAAGGCTTTGTGTCTATTGCAAGAGTACTGAGTCATCTTCTACCAACATCCATAAACAGCAACAGCCTAGTTTATTAGCTTTAAGTAGAGTTAAAGAAAATCCTAGAACCAGTAAAATTTAAATATTTTGTAACTCTTTAACTACCTGAAATGAAATCCAAAGAAATGGCATGTGAAATAATGTATTTATTTCAATATGTAAATATGTGAACAAAATTAGGAGACAAAACACCATCAAATACTCCTAAGCAGAAGCAGTGACAACTATAGGACAAACCCCTGGCTCTCTCGTCCATCTTCATGGGCTTTCCTCTTTCTTTAAGGCTGGTTCTGCTGTTCTCATGAAGTCACAGGTCCCTAAGTCACATGTCGGAATGGAAGAGATGCTCAGGAGGATGGATGGGATCCCAAAGAGGAAAGCAAGGTGGAGCAGCCCGACACTAGCCAGGTGTCCAGGACTCTAGAGGACACTGTTGAGGCAGTGCTCCAGCAGCTCTCCTAGAGGATCTGCCAACCACCCAGCTCAAAACTGCAGAAGACAACACACACCTCCAAGGCCCTACTTGAGAAAATTCTCTTGATGGTTGAAGATAATAATTTGTGCATTAAAGACCTTGAGAGTAAAGTGAACACACTGATGCCATCTTCATTTTCATCCCCATCTTCACCGAGGCCTACACCAAGGCCTACAATGAGACCTGCATGAGGATCTGCACCAGGGCCTACACTGCCAGCTGCAGAGCTCAATACTGTCTCTTTTGACATCAAAGATGCCAGTTCTATCCAAATATTTGTCACAGCCTCTAAACCCAGCTCCACTGCATGCTACTGATGACTCTGACCCATCATCAGAAACCAGAAAACTTTCCTGAGCTGAAGAGCCCTCAACCAGGTCACCCCATGACTATCAGTGCTGCTGCAAACAGATGCCCTGCACTTAGGTTCCTGCAGTCTCCAGGTAGCCCTTAATCATGGACACCAAACTTGTACCAAAGCTGAGAAAAAGCTGTGAAACCCTCTGTATCCCAAAAGGTTGAGGATACCTGGACTAGAAGAACTACGCAGCCTGCTTTCTTTAGCAGCGCCCTTAACCAAATGCAATGGACTGTCATTCTCTCCAAGCTATGATTTCAAGCCAGCCTGCCAGTCACTGTTCCCATTCCTTAGATACTGAGTGCAGATCCTAGGTACAGGGATGTTTTGTGTTAGGAAAGCAAAGGAAGGGCAAATGTGGCCACGGGAGAGGGTCAGGAAAAGAGGAGACAGGCCATCCAGGGCTCTCAGGAAAGTGCACAGTCACCAGCTCGTTCCCCGTGCCCACCAAGACCCTCTGCTCTTAAAAGTGCCAAGAAGCTGGTGCCTTTGACTGCCTCAGCCTGCACGAAGAATCCATCTTTACTGTAATTTTTGCAGCATCTTGGCTCCAGCCTCTGGTTTGGCCAGCAGCAGATCTCAGTAAACTATAAGATGTTGCCAGGGAAACCTTAATTTTTAGAGTGACACATTTGCTTTAACACAGAATGAGACAAAGTGACATTTTTAAACTGGCTGCACCTTCCTTTCTTCTGCTTAATTCAAGTGGGCCCTGCAGACCATCTCCCTGTGACGTCAGCCCTTCATATCCAAGCTTCATGTTTCTCCAAGGCCACTTTCACACCGGCTATGCTTACACATGCCTAAACTCAGTATAGTAAATAAAATGAAGTTCAGGGAGTCCTGAGGTACACTTTTGACAGAACATCAGAATTCCTGGTGCACATCTTGAAGTGAAGGTGAAGTGAAAATGACTCACTGGGTCAGTACTTGGAAGCTGGGGTCTGTCTGTGACTGTTTAGCTCAATCTAAGGATTAATTTTCTTTTCTGGAGGATTTTAAGTCACAGTTTCTGTATTTGAAGATAGTATATTAGCAGTAGCACTACCAAGTCCAACTCCTGAAACATCTATGTGGATGTTTAACTCTTGGTGACTATTCACACGCCAACCCTTCAGCGACCCATGCTGGTGTCTTTTTCTGGATAAGTTAGGGCTGGGGTCAGCATCTACATCGTGTACCTTTTCACTGTGGTCCCTGTAGGCTACCTGCCAGACTGGTAATTTACTACTTTCTAGTACCCTCTAGCTACTGTCTTGAGATAGTTAATTACTGCTTTCTACCTACATCCTTAGCACTTTCTAGTTCTCCAGTGAAATCACTTTCTTATAATATTAATAAAGTTAACTACTGCTCAATTCTCAAGGTGATATTCTGCTGCCAACTTTTACATCCCCTCTTCCTAATCTATTCTGCAGTCTGGAAGCACCCTGAGTTAATTAAAGTCACCCTTATAGATTTCACTGTCCTCTTAATCAAGTTGTCCTCAAAGTGCCAGCTGACAAATCTCCCATGGGTCCTGATAACTTGCCTGTTAGCAAGTGCATGATTTTCTAACTTAACTCTTGGTGACTATTCACACTGGCACAGTGAATCCACAAATCACAATAGAACAGACAATTCTGTCTGACTTCAATCTTGGCCCTGAAGTATTTCCATGGTAAGAATATGTTTGGCATTTGGGGGTACTGTCCTGGTCAGAACTGAGTTAGGAAAATACATTTCCACATGCTCTAGCATGCTCTAGTAACATGATCAGAAACCGTAAGTCCTAGAAAGCATTTTCAATATAGCTACAAGAGCATTAATGGGCTAAATAAAAGATAAATTAAAGCCAGGCAAGGTAGCAAAACACCTGCAATCTTGGGTACTCAGGCTGAGGCAAGAGGACAGCTCAACCTTGGCAATTCAAGGCTAGCTTGGGAAACAAAATCCCATCTTATTTGGTACTCGGGGTATTGCTCAGCCTGCAGAAATAAAAACTCAAAAAGAATATAGTAGAGAATTTTCCTATCTTTGTGGCTTTTAAAAAAGATGAAAAATGCCATGCTGTCTGTGGAAGGAAGCACACAGATTATGATAAAGGTCAGGATCTAAGGTAACCAGAGTTTGGGGATGGAGAGATAGCAGCATAAATGCCCATCCTGAGTTAAAGCCCCAGTTACCCACTGCCCCTGCTCCCCCCCCCCCACACACACAGACACACACAAAGACTTTGGCTTATTCTAGAAATGAATTTATGAAATGACTTAAATGAGAGTAAACATGAGGTACAGGAATACTCACTGGGGGCCAGCCAAATAGCTCAGCAGATTAAAGCACCTGCAAGCAGGCGCAAGGGCCAGGGAGCCAATCCCTGGGCCTGCCATGCCAGCCCCATCCCTGGGGTGCACTGAGACAGCAACTGAAACTTGGCATGGTGATGTGCACCTACAATCCCAGCTCTTGGGATGCTGTAAACAGGTGGATCAATACGAGTCCAATCTAGTAGTGAGACCATGTACACCCTGTAAACCCTTCCCTAAAATACAAAAAAAAAGGAATACTCACTGGAAAGGAAAATTATAGTAGCAAGATAAATGTTCTAAATATCTCAACAGGGAAGTAGGTAAATTATAACAGTGGATAACATGTCAAAGGACATCTAGTAACATGAGAAAGTACTCTGCTAACCTAAAGATGAATCACATAGGGAGATACACATTTCTGTGTATCTTTATACATACATGCCAGTATGTTTGCACAGATGAAGACTACAACATATTCACCATAGTAGGATCACAAATGTTATTTTGTTCCCTATTTATCTCCCATCAGCATCTGTAAACAGTGTAATAGCAAGGGCTTTTAGTCACAAACTATTCCCTAAACCTAGAACAGAATCTGCCACATCCAGGTCTAAACTTAAACTGTTTCTGGATTCTTTTTTTTTCTCTTGGCAGAACCAGGGATTGTAAACTGTTTCAGTATATTTAATGAAACAAATATACATAAATTTCACAATAAAAGAGGTTTTTAAATGTATTTTCTAATACTTTTGCTCAAGGACAGACCTCAAAGCAAAGCTCAGCAGAGCTCAGGTAGTACATGCATGAACCAGCCTCTAAATGTGACATGTTATTTCAAACATACTTTGATGCCTGGCCCATTGATTCTTCTTAATTTCCTCAAATCTATAGGACACCTTATAAAAATGAAAAAACAAAACAAAACCTAGCAATACTTGTAACAGTTAATCTTGATGTCCACTCAACTGGATCAAGAGCTTCCTGCAAAGATAACTGGGTTGAGGGGCCCTCTACGCATCACTAAGTGGCCCACAGAGATGCACAGCTGGGGTTGCAGGGATGCGCACAGAGGGTGCATCTCCCACCGGTGCTGCTCCCGCTCAGCTTCCTGGCCATTGTGAACGAGCAGCTCCCCGCCACCACACCATTCTGCCTTGGCACCAGCCAAGCAGGGACTGAAGGCTTGAGCCAGGTTAAACCTCTCCTCTTCAAGGTATGAGTGTCAGGCATTACAACCCAGCAGCAGGAACGCTGACTAATAGTAATTCTGCAAATGGTAAACTATTAGGCTTGCAGAGATCTTTTACACATTCTTATACAATCACTATGTGATTGACACATGGCACAGGTAAGATCTATGCTAGTCCTTAAAATGTGAAAGCTGGGCCAGTGAGATAACTCAGCAGACTAAAGCACCTGCTTAGGTAAGCACAGGACCACAGTTCAATCCCTGCCACCACATGCTGCACTAGCCCAGCTCCCAGGGCAGGCTGAGCCGGGTGCAGTGGTGCACGCCTGTAATCCTCATGCTGGGAAGGCTGAAAAACAGGAGGATCACTGAGTCTGAGCTGCACAGTGAGACCCTGTAACAACCAAGTACATTTTATTTTTTAAGTAAAACCCTCCTAAAACTTCTACAGTATTTGCAGTTCACAAACTGGTTTTCAGTCTGTTCACAGGAGCCACTCACAATGCCACTAATGCAGAAGAAAGCATTTTGATGGCCAGCATCAATTTTTAATTCATTCAAGTATTTTATCTATTTGGAACACAGTAAATTCACTCTTGCTGACACCACAATGCTCTGAGGCTGGAGATTTCTAATGGATACATTCATTTTACCTTCTTAAGAAAGAAAATCTGCTGCAAAGCAGTTTTTAAAATGTACTTCTGAACCAACAATTTAGTGACTGTCTCTTTCCTATCTGTGGTTTCATTAGCAGAGGTGACCGAGAGGAGCACAGAAGTCAGGTTGCTCATGTTCCAGAAGGTTAGGTCAAAAACTGACGGACACAGTTCTGTTGACAGAATACTATTTACTGCACAGAGCCGGTGGGCCTGAGACAACAGCCAAGTCCTTTCCATTAGACACTGAAGTGAAGTCAGTGCTATTAAAGGCTTCAAAGTTATCTGATGTTTAAAATGTTACACCCAAATTAAAGAGCATAAAATATTTTATAATGCAAAAGGTTTTTGAATGACAACAATCCAAAAATATTCAGTAATCTTTGAAATCTGAAATCTTCCCATACATCTTATCTATTTTGAAAGGATTGCTTAGGCAATCACACAGGCAGGATTCAATCCCTGGTACCATATGCCTCACTGCCCCC